>JAGVVM010021826.1:0-19964 GCA_019149425.1 Psidium friedrichsthalianum
GGGGGCAGTAGATGGGACGAACTGTATACTATGCAGCATCTCCATCTTCCATCTTCCTCCCTTCCTGTTCCTGTGTTAGCTACCCTTGATCTTGCTCGATGGCATCAGCGTCTCGAACATATTCCTTCTTCTTATCTCATCGTTCTTCATCAACAAGGTGTTCTAGGTCCTATTTCTTTTGCCAGTCTTCCTCCTTGTTCTATCTATCCTTTGGCCAAGCAATCTGCTAAGCCTTTTCCTATCAATAACTCTAGATCTACTCTTATTTTTTATCTTATCCATTCTGATGTATGGGCCCTGCCCCGCTCTCTCTTCTAAGAGTGGTTTTAAATATTATGTCTCATTTATTGATGATTATTCTCGTTATACATGGGTCTATCTTATGCGTCAGCGTAGTGATTTCTTTTCCATTTATCAGTCTTTTACTACCATGGTTTCTACCCAATTTAACACAAAAATCAAAGTTTTTCAATTGACTCAAGGGGAGAATATCTCTCGAGTGTCTTTCGTTCTCTCTTGGCTAGTGATGGTACACTTCCTCAGTTATCCTGTCTTAGGGTTCTAGTTCAAATGGGGTTGTTAAGCGAAAACACCGTCATATTTTGGAGACTACTCGCGCTCTTTTACTTGCCACCACGTTCCTACTGAGTTTTGGGCAGAGGCCTTTCTCACAGCTATTCATTTCATTAACCGCTTACCCTCGTCCGTTCTAAATCAAGATATCCCTTTTTATCGTCTTTATTCTCGACCTCTCACCTATACTCATCTGCGAGTTTTTGGTGCACTTGTTTTGTCATCCTTCCACCTCTGAACGTACAAAGCTCACTGCTCACGCTATCCCGTGTGCATTCTTGGGTTATAACACCGAGCATAAAGGTTATCGTTGTTATGACCCAAATACGCGATGTGTACATATCTCTCGCAATGTTACATTTCATGAGCATGTCCCTTTCTTTCCTACCAACACCACACCTCCCATGTCGTCTCATATTCCATTCATGGACTTCCCCGTTGATTATTTTCCTGATTCTTCTTCTCCCATTTTCACTTCAGATTCAGTCATCGCTACACCTTCACCTTCTTCTCCCGTTTCCTTTTCCACCCCAGATCCAGATATATCGCATGTCCCTTCTACTGTACCTCCCGCTCCGACTGCCCTTGACGATTCTACACCTCTAGAGCCACGCCGTAATCCTTCTCAGGATTGGCGTCCACCTGCTCGATATGTTGCTGCCACTTCTTATTCTATCGAGTTTGGTTCCTTTTTGGCTATTGTTCATGCTATACAGGAACCCACTAGTTATTACGAGGCTGTTCAACATGCTGAATGGCGTCAGGCTATATCTGAGGAACTCTCGGCTTTACAGAGTACTGGTACTTGGGAGCTTGTACCTCTTCCTCCGGGTTGATCCTTGGTATCCTGCCGGTGGATATACAAGGTGAAGATCCGTTCTGATGGTAATATCGAGCGCTACAAAGCACATCTGATTGCCGGGGTTTCTCGCAGGAGTATGGTATTGATTATGAGAAGACTTTTGCTCCCGTAGCAAAGATGACATCTGTCCGTACTTTACTAACTATTACTTCAATTCACAGCTGGCTTCTCTTTCAACTTGATGTGAAGAATGCTTTTCTTCATGGGGATCTTCAAGAGGATATCTTCATGCAACCTTCGCCTGGTCTTGCTCACACTTCTGGACAGGTTTGCTGCCTTTGACTGCTCTTTATAGTCTCAAACAAGCCCCTCGTGCTTGGTTTGAGAAGTTTAGTGATGCAATTCGATCTCTTGGTTTTACTCAAAGTGAGGCTGATCATGCTATGTTTGTTCATATCTCTTCTGCTGATTGCACTATTCTTCTTCTTTATGTGGATGACATGATCATCACTGGAGATGATCGTGCTCATATAGAGCATACCAAGAGGCACCTTAAGCATCATTTTTCCATGAAGGATCTCGAACCATTGCGTTATTTTCTTAGGCTTGAGATTGCTCGCAATTCGCGTGGTATCCTTCTTTCTCAGCAGAAGTATACCGTTGATATTCTCTCCAGGGCCACTCTCTCCGACTCACGCACTGCTGTTACACCTATTGAACTGAATCAGAAACTTCGCGCGGACGACGGAGAACCTCTTTCTGATGTGACCCGCTATCGGACTTTAGTTGGCAGTCTTGTATACCTTACTATCTCTCGTCCCGACATCGCTTATGCTGTTCATGTTGTTAGTCAGTTCGTTGCTGCTCCTCGTACAGTTCATTATGCTACTGTTTTGAGGATCTTGCGTTATCTTCGGGGCACTTTGACGCGTTCTTTATTCATGCCGTCTTCTTCTGCCCTCAAATTACGTCTTATTCTGATACTGATTGGGCTTCCAATGTGACTGATCGCAAGTCTGTCACTGGCTATTGTATTTTTCTTGGCGATTCTCTCATTTCTTGGCGTGCTAAGAAACAACATATTGTCTCACGTTCCTCTACAGAGTCTAAGTATCGTACTATGGTCGACACTACTGTTGAGATTGTTTGGCTTCAACGCTTACTTGTTGACATGGGTGTTTCACTTCCGGATCCCACTCCTCTATATTGTGACAACAAGAGTGCTATCCATATTAACGCAAATCCAGTCTTTTATGAGCGTACCAAACACATTGAGATCGACTGTCATATAACTCGTCATCATCTCCAAGCTGGCACCATTTCTCTTCCCTTTATTGGCACTGAGAATTAGCTTGCAGATTGTTTTACGAAGGCTCTTACATCACAATGCTTTCTATTTCTTCTTTCCAAACTCTCGCTCTTTGATCCACCTTGAGTTTGCGAGGGGGTGTTAGAATGTATAGAATGTATAAGTTTTTCTTCTTTTCCATTGATCCCACATAGGAAGAACACTAAGCTATTTCCCCCTTCCAAGCCTATATAAAAGCTTCTCTTGTACATTGTTTTACACACCATTATTAGAGAACAATACCATTCTCTCTTAATCTCTCTTTCTTATCAATCATCTCTCCTTCTTGCATTGTCCTTTCTCCCTTGATGCGCAGGCGTTGAGCTCAGTGCCATCAACAACTCGTCAAGACAAGAAGATGATTAAGTCGAGATATGATGGCAAACGAAGAGAAGTGGAGAGACAAATTGAGGGAGATGGTCGAGATCAAGATCGAGAGAGGTGCAACGTGGAGTTGTCAATATGGATTCATGACTCATTTTCGACCAATATTTTATGTAAATGGGTTCAATATGGATAGTTAATTTTTAGAGGACCCGCTAAAATTGGGTCCAAAAAATGAAGCTAAATTTAATTGGTCAAAAATGTATCACACATAGAATCCATTCTCAACCCATGGGTGTGGTCTACAACTTCCATCAGTTGTAAATAGGCCTCAAAGCGTCAACTTCATTTTTTTATATTTTATATTTTTAGTTTAAATTTTATATTTTTATAAGTAAAGAATGAAAGAATTTTTTTTTGTTTGAAAAGACAAAAAAAAATTAAAATATAAAAATGTTCACTGGCCACTCGCTGCCGCCGGTCGCCACCGCTGCGTCCACCAGCACCCCCCGTCAACCTCAAATCCCATTAACTGATCAAGTCATCAACGGGATCATTTCCCCGCACGCACTACCGTGGACCAATCAAGCAGGAGAAATGTTACGCCCCGCTCCACACCCAATCATTGAAGACTGCCTATGTTACATCCCTTTGAGTCGACCATCGCCGTCTTGCGCTTTTCTAGGCCCAAACAACTGGGGGGCATATGGCCCTGTACCTGGGAACTTGAGCGGTGCTATGATAACTATTTTTTAATAATAAAATATATTTGAAATAAAAAAAAATTTAAAAACAATAAAAAGATTTAAAATTTTATAAAATATGAAAAAAAATTTCACTAGATTTTTATTATATGAAAGTATTTTTACTCATATCATTTTTTATTTATTTATCAATTTTTTATTGTTTAATTTTCTTTTTTATTTGATGTGAAAATTTTATCCAGATAACATACTAAATGAGTTGTATAAGTTTTCCTAAAATATTAGCGTGTTTTAGTAATATGTATCAAAACTAGTCAGGTGGAATATGAGTCTTGTGAGTCAGGTCGAGTATGGATCATTAAACATAGGTCAAAACGGGCTAGACGGGTCAATATAGGTCGAACTATATATTCGACCCGACCCAAACCCGATCCGATCCACCCATTTACACCTCCATTACAAAGTAATGATTGGAGACAGAGGTGAGTGATGGCACCAGTGTGGCGAGGCATTGGGAATAGGATAGCAGATCTATGGACATGAGGCAGAGGGGCTTAAAAGAGAAATATGTGAGTGCGACAGTAGGAGAATGTTGAAGAAAGAAGAGAGAAGTGGCGGAAAGATATTTTGGTTACTCTATAATAGAATGAGGGGTAATGATATAAATAGTCTCCCAACTTAGGCATAATTTGCAATATCATTCCTAAAATTTTAATTTATTCAATGTGATCCCCGAATTTTAGAGATGTCAAACGAGTGAGTCAGGACGAGTTTGGATTGGGTCATATATGATCGACCCATATTGACCATTTAACCTATTTTGACTTATTTTCATGTAGTACAATAGAGGAATAATGATATAAATAGTCTCTAAACTTAGGCACAATATACAGTATCATTCCTAACTTTTAATTTGTTTAATGTAATCCTTGAACTTTAAAGGTGTCAAATGGGTGGGTCGGGATGGGTTTGAATCAGGTGAAATATGGTCCGACCCATATTTACCCGTTTTGACCCCTTTCATGTAATATAAATATGACGCCTCATACCCAACCCAACCTAGCCTAATCAACCCACACCCAACCGATATCCGACTTGACCTGTATTATTTACATACTTCTATATTAAACCACATCATGGAATATTTTTTTTTTTGTAATTTCTAAAAAAAATAATATTACTAAGCGAATTTTTTTATTTTTATATAATTATTTTTTATCTTAAAATATATTTTTTTTAGATAACCATCGGTGGTGGGTGACAGCTGTCAACAACGAACGGTGGTCGAAACCGATGGTCAAAGGGACGGCAGCAGGTGAGTAGTGGGCGGCAAACAATGGTGGTCAGCAAGGGTTAAAGCCTTCAACATGACACCAAATATGGCAATGTCTTCCAATGCTTGGGCACTCTCGGCTAAAGGCGTGGCCGCATCGGCCGCCTTGCTCTTGGCAGCTCTAGCTCTAAAGCTCTCCATCCTGTCCATCTTCGAGCTCGCAGTGGTCCATATACCTCTTGCTTGTCTTGTGGCTCAAGCCTCCCTACATCTACCATGTCATCAGTGGCATCATCGTCACAATCGTTGCTTCCTCCAAGCTTCAAGGCAACCGCCATGAAGAGGAGAAGGTACAAGTGATCTTCTTCTATGTTCATCACTCCTGGACTCGGTGAAGAAAGAAATAGAGATGAAGACTACAATTGCATCGTGATCATGGGCGTGCCCTTTTTCTGAGAGATGTAGAGTTGAAAAATGGTTTAAAAAATGGGTCAATAAAGTGACCCATATATTTAACCTGTTTTTTGGGCTTTGATTTTTTTCAATCCATTTTAACCCATTTTAGAAAAAAAAAATGAGTTACCTATGTGGAATGGGGCCTCCTCAAATTGAGCTATAAAATGGGTGCATGACCTATATTGCCGGCTCTATTAAACTTTAGCCCAATATTCAATATCCTCCATGAACTTTGAATTTGTTCAATAAGATCCGTAAATTTTTTTTTATATGTTCAATTTAGTCCTCGGATTCTATAAAAATGTTCAACGTTGTGTTTCCATTATTACATTTTTGGAGACAACATTGAACATTTCATATAGTCCAGTAACTATATTGAATATGTACTAAAAGTTCATGGACCACATTGAATAAATTAAAGTCCAAGGATGACATTACATATTCGATTAAAGTTTATAGATTAGTTTGAATAAATTAAAAGTTTAGGGATTGTTGATGCCTAAATTTTGATTTTTCTTTTTTCATTTATATTGCACAAAAATGAGAATTTATTCTCACAAAAAATATTTCCTCATGATTTGCATATTTATTTTATTCATGCATTACATTTGGATCGATTTAGACCGGCAAATTGAGCTTAAATCAAAGAGTTTTAACCCATTGGAACTCTTCAATATTCTAAAAATTAAGAATTTTAAGCAATTAAAACTTCTAAGTTCAAAATTTCTAATCTGATGGCTCTAATTTAATCCTACCTTAGCTAAGCTTAATCCTATGATCCCTAATGAATCCTACTAGGGCTAGGATTGATCTAAAATACAAGCTTAAACTTAACGAGGACATGGACATTCCTCTAAAAATTCAGAATACACGAGAACGAAGGCAAGAAAGAGAGAGTCAAAAGCCGAAGAATCCTTGGTTGGAGCTATACTTGCTCTTGCTTCATTCCAGCCCTTTTACTCTATCCATTGTCGCATCTGTTAAGTCAGAAGAGAGAGCTGTAGATTGTCTCTGCAAGTCCACACGTTGTTATCCCACTGCTGCTGCTGCTGTCCCTTACTTCCTGAGGTCAATGACCTTGCCATAAAAGATCCAGTGTTGAGCAATTCTGTGATAAGCAAAAAAGGAGCTGATTTCAAGCTGTTGTCCAGTTCTTTTCTAACCGCTGTTGTGCGCCAAAATCACTGTTGATCGGTATTTGTTTGTGTTGGATTTTGACGTGGGAAGTCCCTGGGTTTGGTACCCGAATTTCCTGCTATTTTGATATCAATTCACTGTTGTTTGTGGCTAAAAACAGCACTATTTTTTGACAGTTTCATCAATTATTCTGAGCGGGTTTTATCCGCTATCCATGGTTGATTCTACTGCTGTTTACAAAAGAATTCTTCGTTGTTTTGCGCTGATTTTAGGTGGATTCATGCTCAAATTTGTCGCTACAAGTCAAGCCTTGATAAGTTGCAAATTCGCCTCCATCAAGCCTCCTAGACGTGCATAATTCTCGTTTTCCGTAGTCCAAACACACAAACTTGTTTGTCAAGTTTTTATTCGACTTCAAATCCATAATATTCTGAATATACATAAATGTTTGCTGAATTTCTATGGGTTATGGTTGCCTAATGAATCTTCAAACTTAAGAGCATATCTTTGAAAGTTGTGCATATATTGAGGATATTCAGCTATTTTGATTTGGATATTTGTCTTGTGGATTGATTTTTGTTGAAATATTCAAATCATATCTTGAAAAGATATCATATATGATTCTTTGGAATATTTGTGAATATTTTGGGAAATTTTGTGTAATCTCACGATAACTTGAAAATCTTCTGAATATACTCAAGATACATAAAAGATTTCAAAATGTAATCAATTGGGAAAATTTCATAATCCGCAACCGTATACATGAAAATAAATCTATCTATCAGGCTTTAGATAGAATTATTTCCTGTGACATTCTGAAATTCGACCCACTTTCGGGATTTGTAATCTGAGTGAATATTTCGTTGAATGCGCTCTAGATAAATCTCACTCGGAACTGATCACTCCGAGATGACTAACCAAAGGGGAAAGGCTACCTAGGAAAGTAAGTACGTGGACCCAATTGCAGGTCGATACGCGTAACTCCTAAAGCCACCCGTTAGTTTGAGAATTTACTAAAATCGCAGTCAGTCGAATTTGGCCAGGAATCGAGTCTCGAAAATTGGATATCGAACTTTCACGATATCACTGTGAAAGATTGGACGTCGCCTCACCTGATTTAGAAATTTGGCAGTTTCATTCCGATCGGCCGTTGGAAAAAAAAAAGAGGACGATTTTGCCCTTGGGTTACGTTAGGCTCTTTAGAGTGTTATTAGTAGTTTGTAGATAGTTTTAGATTATAATCTTGTCAAATTTCAGTATCCGTAATTATTCGTGCCTAAGCCCAGCCAGTTCTAAAAATTGTTGATCGCTTGAAAATATCACATCTGTTGTCGAATCCAGTGCGTCAGCCACCTCATCATCGCTACGTCATCTCGCCACCTCATCATTGTGACACCTCACCTAGATACCTCACTAGCCACCTCACCTAGCCACCTTGCCATCTTTGACCAAGTGCAAGGTTGATTAGAGTGCCCATCAATGCTTGATGATGTCTCTTTCCCTCTCTTCTTTTATTGGCCAAGAAAATCTGCTCTCTATCCTCCATTTTCGTGGCCCCTTGATCAGCCAAGCTCTCTCTCTCAATTTTTCTCTCTCAGCCAGATTTGGTCTCCATTGTTGCCGCCTGTTGTACCGCCCGTTTCATCGCCCAAACGTCGTCATTTTGAGACGCCGTTTTAACCTCATCTCCAACACTTTCCCTAGTACATCTCCACCAAAAAATTAGCTCAAGATGAGCCCCGGAACACCCCCAAACAGAGGCTAAATCGGAACCTGTGCAGGCTGGATTATGGTTTACTGTTCCGGTAGTTTTCCACCGTTTTCGTAACCGTCGTCACGTCGGTTGAATTTTCGACCAACTGTGAGTTTCTTCGTCTTTCTTTCCTTGACATTTTGATGCAAGAATCAGCTTTATATGAGTTATAAATCATCGGGAATTTCATTTTGATTCAGCCCTGCGCGTAGTCGTCTTCCCTCAGTTTTTGCTGTTTTGGTCCCAGCTCTATTCGTGGACTTTTCCACTAAATTTCTGGTGAGTTTTCCTCCTAAATCTTGAGTAGGATGATAGGCAATCGTCAGACAAAGGTTAGGGCGAAAATTAGGCTCGAATCGGAGTCGTTTTGAGGTGGGACGGACAGTTTTATCTTCGCGGTCACTGTACACGGCGGGGTTACTGTTCACCCGCCGGAATTTTTGTGCATTTGAGGCTGAGATATGCTGTTTGTGAAGGATGAATGATTATAAGGATATTTGAGATGTGGGTAGGGAAGTATTGGCTGAGAAAATGGGAGTAAATAGCTTTCCGAGTCACCGGAAAATATTATTCACGACCGGAGTTCACTGATCACGCCGAAAAACACTATTCACTCCGGAGAGTTACTGTACATAGAGTAGAAAAAGAATGTGAATTTGATGGTTGAATTATATTAGCTAGACCAGGAACGCACGTCCAACTCTGTAATGCAATAGACGACTATTTCTGATAAAAATCATTGAGCAATTACACGAATGTGAATCGATTGTCTATTGATTTTATTTGAAATTAAACTGCTTGACTGAAATGGCATGCTTTTGACTGTCGTGCGTAATGATCGTCAAGCATTAATGTTAGCCCTGAGGCGTGTTATTGCGGGGTGGAGGGCGACCCTGAGATGCCGATAGGGCACGGGGAAAGTGGAGCGATAAGGATACCGACCTGATGCGAGTATCGCGGGTTGAGACACAATGTGCTCGGACGTGCTCGGTACGGGGTAGCTGGAGAGATAAGGGTGCCGACCGTGAGGCGACTAGCGCAGGTTGAGGCACGACTTGAGGCGACTAGCGCGAGTCAGATGAAAATGAAATTTTATTGTGGCAGAACCTCGAGATCCTCGTTTGCCTATGCATCCTAATGCATGATCATGTCACTATTGGATGTTAAATTGCTTGTTGAATTCATTTATTATCATGACTGAGTTATTAGTCTAATTGCATGCCTAGAATTAATTGTCTGATTACGCGTTGTCCTGAGCGAGGTTTAGGGGACAAATTTACTGAGATGTGTTCTCATAGTTGTCGTTGTTTTCCCCACCTTTCAAACCCTAGACAAGGATCATGAAACACCACCACCGCTCCGTTTTGGGATTCCACGAGAGATAGAGACCGAAGTGGAAGAGTATCCTGTCAGTGAAGATCGAACGTACCTTAGGTATATTACTAGAGTTTGGGTGAACGAGGGAGACGACCTATGGAGAGCACATTTCTATGTTGAGTGGAGGTACCGTCAAGACGGTTTACTAAGCAATCTACTCCATGGATTCGAGACCCCATCAGATATCGTCGGCAATCGGGACGCTTCAACTGTCATCGAGGATGGAGAGGTAGTGGATCCCAAGGATATTCTTGTACCGATGGATACCGACGAGAATTCAGTAGCAAGTGATTCCGAGAATGGAGAGATTGCGATAGTGAGCGACCCTAAGGAGGTTCCTCTACCTGATGTCAGTAGTGAAGGCGAGTAGATCTCATTGTGTACTTTGTTTTGGAGTGATTTTTTGTTTAAAGTACAGCCCTTTCAACCATAGATCATTTTTGACATGTGGTCAACCTAGCATGTATTACTTACACAGTTAATGTAATTAATGGTATGAATGATGTATAAAGGATGTGAATATATATAAGCATTTTGTTTTAGTCGTACTTTTACCTTGCTCAGTTGTTGTCGAGGTTATTGTGTCGTTTCCGCTAGCGTTCGCTTTAATATAATCGATTTGGGTCGGCAATAAATCCTGGGACGTTGTATTATCTTTATCAACCAGTGTATTTGTGCGGGATGTTGCATGCTAGTGGGGTTCGGGGCGCGACATTTCCATAGCAAGTATTTCAAATTTTTAGGGTCGATCTATCAGGCTTTAGATCGAAACTTAATTCGAAAGAAATTACGAAATCCTCAAGTTGGTTATTTTGATTTTCCATATGCGAATTGATTTGGATTGGATCGTTATCTTGCATATCTTTATCTGTATGCTTCAAAATCCTAAAATATTCTACATGCAGATAATTTTCCTTTTAAAATAGATTTGCATATCACTTTAGGTAGATAGCATATTCAGTTCTTAGAGTAGGATTTTCTAGATAATTTTTTATTTAGATAAACATTGAATTTTAAATAGAATTCTCATGTTTAGGTAAGTTTGCATGTTTAAAATAGTCTATTCTGGATAGGATAGGATTAAGATAGATTTCATGCATAATCTAGTTCAAAGTGACTACTTTCTTGAGGTGTTTTATTTTTTGTCTTCCTTAAATCCGAAAATCATTAAAAAAAAAAATTGTCATCATGCATTACATGTCATCTTTACCATGTCATTTTGAAATTGCATGTTAGATTTGCATCACATATAGAATTCCATGTTTAAGTCTTTTAATTAATTCGGATACAATTTAGTCGATTTAATTAAACCATAGCATAACATTGTACCTTATTTTAATTTAATTGCATGTGATCTAGATTAATCATGTTAGTTAATTAAATTGATTAAATTGCATGTCATTAGGATAGTCATGTGGTCTAATTTAACCTCATATGCATGCTTAAGGTAGTCTTGCATTTAATCAATGTCATGAAATCTTAGGGTAATTTCATGCATTGCATATGGTTTATTTTTCATTAAAAAAAGTGAAAACAAAAAGAGAAAAGATTGTGTGGTGCATGCTCTTTGCTAATTATCTTGAATGCTGATTATTAGTTTAATTGATTGTACTCTCATTTGATAACCTTTGTTAGTGACTTAGGTTAAGATTTAATCAAATTTGCCTGATCAAAAAAATTTTCATGAAATATAAGGTAATGAAAGGGCGTTAGAGTAATCTAGTGTAATCAAATCTCCGGGCTCATAATCTCTGGTTCGTAGGAATAAAATAGTTCTCCCGCTATTTTATTTAGGTTTCTAATCAATCTACCTTAAATGATTAGTGGCGACTCCTATTGAAAATCTTCTGCATTTAAATATTGAACCTAAGTTGCGATTCGGTAGAACTTGGGAGAGCTCGAACTAGGTTAGTTAATTAACTTAATTAACTTGGTAATCCATTAACCTAAGATTGGAAAAACCCAAATTTTTAGGTAGGGATCACATTACACATTAGACCAAAATTTATGGACCATTTTTATCATTTTCCCATAAAATGGATGATTTTTAGACTTATGGACTGCGGAAATAGGTCATGTTTTCTTTACCCAAAAAAAAAAATAGGTCATGTTTTTTTATTTCCTTTTTTGTCGGTGACATTAATCAGCCCAATCACCTACTGCCAAGACCCGATCACATAGACTCGATATTGTCGAATCTTTGGCCAACTGAGAGCTCAACGGTAGGAGTGAGGTCATCAGCGACTGAGCACTCTACCGCCAATGACCAAAGGACATCCAAGCTCTCGACATTGGCCATTAGATCTATAATCTAGCCCTCAAACTTGTGTTACCCTGGTCGTCGGACTCAATATGAAAAGCAATTATAAACTGGCAAAATACTGTCTTGTGCCATTGCCATGGCCGACGGTGCACCGTCCAACATGGGACAAAAAGCTCCTTGTTCTTTTCAAATATCTTGATCTGCATTTGGTCATCGGAATTTCTAGACAAAATAGGATATGAAGTCCATGAATTTTGCTATATCTTATCTATTGTTTGGTGACTCGCAATAAGAAAGCCGGATATTTTCACATCATATTTTGTCTATTTTTTGGTATGAACTACATATCAATATAAATAAACCTAAAAGTCCCACAAACAAAAATGTAGGAATGTCTCATCACACTCGTGCCTACTTCATTTTTATTGCTTAATTTTTATTATTTTTCCTTTTCTTTTTTATTATTTTATTATTTAATTTCTTTTTTCCTCTTCCATCATTCTCTAATAACATTTTAATAAATAGTAAACTATACTAATATTCCTAAATCACTAAAATACCTAAAGTATGTAATAAACATAAATTATATATAGAATTTATATTATAAGATAGAAATAAATTCAAGTACAAAAATAAAATTGGGAATAAAATAATTAAAATTCTTTTTATTTTTTTCATTTTGAATTTTTATTTTAAAAATAAAATATTATTTATTGTCTAATACTATGTTAATTTTATCAATTTGCAAAAATTGTTATTTGAAAAAATAACTTATGCAATATGATTATTAGAAATCATATCCATCTTTATCCTATCCCATATGGGATAATTTTATCCAGATTATATCTCTTTATTTTCCAATTTATCCTATCATGAGCAAGCATCAAACATAAGATAGGATAAATAATCATAGCCTTAGAGGTGGGGTTAGCCTCTGAGGATGCAGTAGGAGCATGGATGTAATTGATAAATATGAGATTAAAGAGTGAGACAGATAAGGAAATCGAAACCTAAAGAGTTAGGATCTAGTACCATTAGTATAAATTTTTTAGTATTTATTTTCATTTTAATTAGGTAAATGCAAATTGCATATCGTTTCGTAAGCCGAGCTTGTCAAGTGACACTGGGGGATTGTTGACATGCTCTCGAATCAGCAAAAGAAAGACCGGGCTGTTGACTCTTCAATCCAAGACACAGTCAAGATGTTGAGATCGAGAAATATACTTGTGGGGGAAATTTTAGGGAAAATTATCAAAAAGTCCTAAACTTATTATAATTGTGTCAATTTAACCCTAAACTTTTTTTTTGCTAACCAATCCTAAGCATTTCACAAATGTGCAAATTCAATCTATTCGGCCAATTGTAATTAGCCGACCGACAAAAAAATATTTTTCTTTTTTTCCTTCCCTCTCTTTCTGCTTCCTCTGGTCATGGTCAGCGACTGACTAGAGGCGATGGGAGGTGAGGTCCAGCAATCCACCTCACCAGCCTTAGGCAAAGCTCACCCCTACCAACCACTGGCAAGGATTGACTTTGCCGTCGTCACTCCGGGCCAAACGTTTCTTGCCCAGATTTGGTGAAGTCTCAACTGGGCTTGTCAGATTTGAGTTGGCAAGGCCGACTACGAGGTTGTCCCTCGCCAGGGGTTGGTTAAAATTGACCGGATGGATTGAACTGGCACAATTGCAAAAGGTTTAAAACTAAATCGGCAAAAAAAGTTAGAATCGAATTGGCACAATTGCATTAGATTTAAAACTTTTTTGATAATTTTCCCAAAAATTTTGAATAATAGCCTAAAATACAATCATTTTCTCAAAAGAGAGCTCAAAGTGGATTTTGTTTAAATAAGGGTCTGAAGTGGTCATGAGTTTCAAATAAGAAGCTCACCTCGCTAGTTGGCCAAATATTCCAACCGATCAATGGCATGTTCATTAAAAAAATTTATGAACAAAGTCCTAAACTTATTTCAATTGTGTTAATTCAATCATAAAACTTTTTTTTTCTAATTGGTCCCAAATCTTTTGTAATTGTATAGTCCATTTGGCTAGTAGGAAAAGTCAATCCCGGACATGAAAAAGCAAAGCGCCAGTCAAAATCAAGGCCAACGCCCATTCAAATCAATGTTCATTTTTGAATGCCTTTAGAGACTCAGTGAAAATACAGTGTCTCCTTTTGTAAATCCCCAATGGGATATGGTTATAAAAGAAAACCCTTCGAATAAGTCAAATTGTAAAATATACTCGGTGGAAGTTTACACCATTCGGAAGCGACACCATTCTCAGCAGAAGTTGACACCATTCTTATACAACAATGGTATTCTTTGAGGACTATTCCGGAGGGCCGAGACTGATGATACAAATGCAATGATCACCAACGTCAAATCCATCTCATATATTTTCTGAGCCAAAATAAGCTTTTTATTTCCTTGGTCCCCAATCCCAACCTACGTTACAACCCGTGAAAGTCTTTTCTGATTAAGACACTTGAGTTAACGCAGAGTTGAATGATTTTAAGCATCGCTCGAAAAGGTACGAGCAAGACTATTTCTCTCTCATTTTTGCAGGGTTCTTGACTTTTAAACCCGGAGCAGATAATGAAGACTTTTTTCTCAATGACCTTAGCTCAAAGAGTCCCCTTTGATAAGCCTCTAACCCAGCCTACATTATGATCCTTATTAAGACCTCCAAATCGGCTTAATTGTACCAATTGCGAAATTGCTCAGACCCTTGCTGAATGCGATGATGGTAAGATTGAGTGATTCCTTTTCAATCCTACAACCAGGATAAACAGCCTTTCTCGAGAGCGAGAGAAAGTCCTTTCGGACTGAAGTCCCCCATTCAAATTACATTCGAGGCGTTCATACTATGATAACCTCCTTGAACAGAATTGGTAATGTAAACCTGACAGAATAGTTATGCATGATCCACATTTTGACTGATTGCATCATGAGTTATTACATAGACTGCTTCTAATCATTGCAAACTTAACTAAATAGTTTTACATGAACCGATGAACTCATTGACGAAAATACTTGCACATGTTACCTCTGACACTGCCTAACAGGTAGCACGTTCCCGATGTTCGAGTTACCTTCCGAGGTCTCGAAATTCATTTGGCAATTATTGAATGAACAAGCTTAGTTGTCAAGGAAACCACCATGTGTTTCTTCCAAATCTCCAGATAAGTATATCTTTGTCGCGACCTAAAAAAAGAGTTTCCTCAGGCTAATGGATTATTAGGTTTATCAAATAACTAACCTAATACGGACTCTCCCAAGCCCTACCAATTCGCAACTTTGATTTTATATTGATGGTCAGATAGTTTGGAGTCGCCACTAATCATTCTTGGTAGGTTGATTAGAAACCTAAGTAAGATATCGGGAGAAATACCTTACTTCTACGAACCAGAGATTAAGGGATTCGGGGACTTGATTACACTAGTTAATTAAAACTAATGCCCTTTCGGTACCTTGAATTTCATGGAATATCCTAAGTCGGCAACCCAGGCTTGGTTTACTTTAATGTTCAAGTGAGACCTTTTTTATTTTTACTTTTTTTTTAGATGAGGTGTATGAATGATATGAATGCAACGAAAGTGAATCAATGAAGATGCAATGCAAGATAATAAGCAACATGCAGATAATTATGCACCTAATTAGACTAAACATGCAAAAGACATGGCAAATAAAATGGACATGCAAGTATATGATACGATCAAATACGAGATATGCTTCATGTATAAACATGCAAATGGGATACGCAAAACATGCGACGTGCAAAGTTTCAATGACATGGTAATAGCGCGGCATAGCATAATGGCAATCAAATCATGGCATGACGAACAATGATGTGCGAAGTATTAGCATGCGTCATGACAAAGTATGAAATATGCAATAAAGAGGCACAACCATTTATGCGAAAAATTAATGCATGCATATATATATAAAAAAAATGGGAGGTATGATGGGTGATACTCGAAAATTGTGTCACATGGATACATGTAAAACATGTAAATATGATTATGTAAGCATGAATATGCAAACATGGACATGCGAACATGCAATGCAACATGAGATATGTGAACATGCAAGGATGACATGGGATATGCAAGCATGCAAGGATAATGCAATGAGCAGATTTTTTTAGTATTTTTTTTTAGAATTTTTTTTAGAATTCTTTTAGGATATGCATTGGATAGTTTCTTATCTTGTTTTTTATTTCAAATTCCAATGAGATAAGCTTTCTAAGAAGCTCATCTTTTCTAAAATTTCAATTAGATAGGGTTTCTAAGAAACCATATCTTACTAAAATTTTCAAATTTTTTGTGGAATTTCAAACAAGATAAGGTAATATCCAAAACAAACATGATAAAACCAACCAACGGATATCCAAAAAAAAAAAAACTTGATAATGACAAATCAATCCATGGATAATCCTCTTGAATTTTCTAAAAAAAATCCACTTCCTTAGACCCAAAAATTGATTTGAGAAGTTAGCGAATCGGATCTAAGTAGTTATAGATCGAATTGGCTAATTTCCCTTTTATTAATCTGAAAAAATCGTATCCGAATAGTTACGGATAGGACATGATCGGGTTTGGGTTTAGGTTTTTGATTCAAAAAAATTATGCCAAGTTCGGCCTCGAATGTTAAGCGTAAAAAAAAAGTCAGATTTTTATCCACAAAAAACTTCAACTTTTAGAGTCAAAGGTTTGATTTTTTTCGATTTTAATTGCAAGTTGATGTACATCCATCAAGGCATATGAACATATACGCATATTGCCAATCAAATAAGCATGAATTGCAACCAAAAGTTTGAGGAAATTACCTTGTTTTGCTCCAAAAATCTGCACACGCGCAGGCTAGATATTCACCCAAAAAACAGCACTGTTTTGCTTTGTTTTACAGCTTTTCGAAGTGATTCCTATCACGTGCGCACTTGGGCAGAAGCAACTTCGAGAATCGATCTTCAAGCGGTGGCTTTTTGGGACTTAATGATCAACCAAACCAGAAGTTAGTTCCACAAAGAGCAAAATAAAATAAAAGTCCAACCAAACCCGTATAGAAGCTGAGGACTCCACTTCCGTTGACTGCTTCGTGCGGGAACTGAGTTGCATGCGGAATTTGGCTCCCAGCGAAAAAAAAAAACCAGAATTCTCCCTCTCACTCCTCAATTTTTCTGACGTGAAATCTGTGAACTTTCCCCCATGATTTTCTCAACGTGCTCTCTCACGATTTTCTTCTCAATGTGCTCTAAAAATCTGAACCTCTCTAACCCTAGAGCTAAGGTTGCTTATATAGAGTTAAGGCCAAGCCTAGTCCTAGTAGGAGTATGAGTTATTATGGGCCATTGGATTAAACTTAGCTAAGGTAGGATTAGATTAGGGCCATTAGATTAGAAATTCTGAATCTAAGAGTTTTAATTACTTAAAACTCTTAATTTTCAAAATATTGAAGAGTCCCAATGGGTTAAGACTCTTTGAATTTTCGACCCAATAAAGACGTCACCGTGGGCTAGCCAAATTTTCAAGTAAATTCGGGTCCGTCGCTCTTCAATTGAAGCCCAATTCCTCTGCCAGTCTAAATTGATGCAAAGACAATGCATGAAACAAAACATGCAAATTACAAGGAAATGTGTTTTTTTTTTTGTGAGAATAAATTCTCATTTTTTTGCAATAATATATATAAAAAGAAAAATCAAAATTTAGGTGTCAACAATCTTCAGCTTGAACCTTTCAAGAGAATGAATTCTGACAATTGTTAGAGTGCTCGGATCCATTGCGGCGCATACAGGTATCCACCTTTTTCAATGAAGCATGATTTATCGCAAAGATAGAAATGTTCGAGGATTTCTGGTCTTCCCAAATCCCAGAATGGCACCCTTCATGGTAAGATAATTTGGGTTTGAGCTTCTGCAGGATTCCTGGTCTCCCCAGATCTCAGATTGGCACCCTTCATGGTAAGTTAATTTGGGTTTGAGCTTTTAGAGGATTCCTGGTCTCCTCAGATCCCCGAATAGCACCCTTCATGGTAAGATAATTTGGGTTTGAGCTTTTGCAGGATTTTTGGTCTCCCCGGGTCCCAGATTGACTCCCAAAAATTATTTTTCTATCGATACCTCTTCTGTCTACCCAAAAAAGGTGACATTTAGGTAATCATCGGTAGCTTTTAACACAGAATAATCCATTCTCAAGTCCTGAGTTGCAAGCACCACATGAACGAGCCCTTTTAATAGGGTATGCTGTCTTTGGAGCCCTTCCATTGGAGACCCCAATACGGAACGGTCCATTTTCAAAATTCCTTCCTACATGCACTAAATTCCTTCCTACAGGCACCCAAAGTCCTTTTTACAAGCATCAAAGTCCTTCCTGCAGGCACCCAAAGTCCTTACGGGCACAAAGTCCTTCTTACAAGTACAAAATCCTTCCTATAGGCAAAAAGTCCTTCTTACAGGTACTTCTTCGGCAAATCCCACATCGGGTGAGCCGTTTTTAAAAGTCCTTCTTATAGGCACAAAAGTCCTTCATATAGGCACAAAGTCCTTCTACAAGCACAAAGTCCTTCCTACATGCATTTTCTTCGGTGAATCCGATATCAGGTAAACCGCTCAGTAGAACCCTTTCATTAGGATTCTCTCATGGTACAACCCACCATATGGGTCAAAATGCAGGCGAATCCTTCAAGTAGGATAGATCGCTACTAGAGTCATTTCATTAAGAACTCTGCTACAGGTTGACCTACCATACGGGTCAAATCTTAACTTTCCCGAAGTATCCTCAGAATGTATCTTTGGGTGACTATTCAAAGGGTATTCATGTCAGGCAACAGCTATATGACGGGTAGGTAAGTGCCAGGTACACTCTCCCCTCCATCTCTCCCTCACTTCATAAGAGCCTTCTCAAGCCGGGTCTAGGTCAGAACTTACACAGAGAGGTATTTGAGATCAAATGTCACAACTCTTGTCTTGAGTTGATTAGGATTCAGGTGTCATCTCATCTTTGAAAATGAACCTCTACCAAGCTTCCTTTCAAAGAGGGGTGTCGCGACCCTCCCTCGCGAAGGGTGAGTGGGCTAATGGATTGCTAGGCCCATTCTGATAATCAGGGCTTAGCTCAGGCCCTCCCAGGCCCATACCAATCGCGTCAGGAAATTTATAATCGGGGTCGACCTTGGTATGATCGGGTGACATGTGATCAGTGTGCATGCCATCGGAGTCGCCACCAATCATTTCTTTGAGGGTATGATTGGAAACCCTATCGAGCGATTGGGAGAAATCGTTCGATCTGCGAAAACCAGATATTTGGATTCGATGACTTAGTTACGCCGATATTACTATCGACGCCCTTTCGGTACCTATGTTAAGTGATTTTCCTATTTTAAGGAGTTCATGCAGACGAGATTGGGTAATGTAGGCTTTAAAAGTCTAAGGGGTTCATGCAAATGGGAGTATCTATCCTATCAATCACAATCATGGAAGTAAATGCGCAATCAAGGAATCAATTCAGAGAGAAATCACATCAAAATCAGTCAATACAAGCAAAGGGGGAGTTTTAGGAAGGCCTAGAAAACATGTTCAAATGGGTTCAAGGATGATTTGGAATGATTTGGGTCAGATTGACCAGACGGGCAAAATGGTCATTTTGGAAGACTCTGAAAGTCCAAACATGCGAAATTAGGTCAAACCAGTTGAATGTGGTTTTTTCCTAATTTTCGCAAATTTTGGGAATTTTTCTGGATTTTTCTTATTTTTTTAGACCTTCCTAAGACTTTATAGGACTTTCTTTTTTTTTTTAGAACATTTTCTATATTTTTTTAAGATTTTTTATTTTTGATTTTCTAGATTTTTCCTATTTTTTTCAAACATTTTCTATATTTTCTAACAAATTTTCCAAATTTTTCTAAAGTTTTTATGATTTTTTTATCACTATATTTCCTATATTTCCACAATTCTCGAGG
>JAGVVM010021827.1:0-22496 GCA_019149425.1 Psidium friedrichsthalianum
TGGGTGTCGCGACCCGCCTCCCGAGAGGAGGGATGGGACGATGGATTGCTTGGCCCATTTTGAAATCTTTAGGCTTCGCTCGGGCCCTCCCAGGCCCATACCAAATCGCGTTAGGAAAGTCTTTAAATCGAAATCGACCTTGGTGTGGTCGGGTGACATGTGATCAGTGTACATGCCATTGGAGTCGTCACCAATCATTTCTTGGAGGGTATGATCGGAAACCCTATCGAGCGATTGGGAGAAATCGTTCGATTCTGCGAAAACCAGATATTTGGATTCGGGGACTTAGTTACGCCGATATTTCTATCGACACCCTTTCGATACCTATGTTGAGTGATTTTCCTATTCTAAGAAGTTCATGCAGGCGAGATTAGGTAAGGTAGGCTCTGAAAGTCTAAAGGGTTCATGCAAATAGGAGTATATATCCTATCAATCACAATCATAGAAATAAATGCGCAATCAGGGAATCAATTCAGAAAGAAATCATATCAAAAGCAGTCAAAACAAACAACGGGGAGTCCTAGAAGTCGAGGAAACACACCAATTAGGTTCAAGAGTAATTCGGGATGATTTGGAATAATTTGGGTCAGATTGACCAGAGGGGCAAAATGGTCATTTTGGAAGGCTCGAGGAGTCCTAAAATGTGAAATTAGGTCAAACTAGCCAAATGTGGATTTTTCCTTAACTTTCACGAATTTTGGAAATTTTTCTGGATTTTTCTTGATATTTTATGGAATTTTCTAAGACTTTCTAAAGGCTTTTCTATTTTTGGAACATTTTTTATATTTTCTGGGATTTTTATTTTTGATTATCTGTATTTTCCTATTTTTCCAAACATTTTCTATATTTTCTAACAAATTTTCCAAATTTTTCTAAAGTTTTTATGATTTTTTTTATCACTATTTTTCCTATTTTTTTATTCCCGAATTATTTAAGTTTATTTATTTATTTATTTATTATTTATTTTTTTTACATTTTTTTATTTTTTATTTTTTATTTTTACAAAATGTTTTTATTATTTTATATTATTTTGTTATATTTTTTCATTCTATTATTATTTTATTATTATTTATTTTTTTTAATTTTATTTACTTTTTAACATTTTCTGAAAATTTTACTATTATTATTATTATTATTATTATTATTATTATCTATTTTTTAGAATTTTTTTTTATTATTTTTAAGGATTTTTCGGGATTATTTATTCATTTATTATATATTTTGGTTCTTTTATTAATTTTTTTAATTTTCGGACCGGGTCGGATCGACCCAGCCTATTCGAGAACCAGGCCCGAAGGCCTAATCCTAAACCCTAGGTTAAACGACGTAGTTTCGATTTTTCTTACTTTTCTATTTTTTATTATTTTTTTTATTGATTTTCTTAATTTCTGAGATTTTTTGTTATTTCTTTGTTATTTTTTATTAATTTTCCGGACCGGGTCGGCTTGACCCGGCCCATGACCCGAAGGCCCGAGCCTAGAACTCTAATTTTTCGAAATTTTAGAATTTTTATTAACTTTTCTTTTATTTCTCGCCTATATTTCATCCTACGGCCGGCAGCTATCCACGTGGCCTCAATCTGACCGTTCGATCTAAGTTTGTTATTATATTCTTCTGTTGCAACCGTCGGCCGACGTGTCATCCACGTTAGCGGTTGACCGGGTCAACATGTTGACGTGGCGTATGACGTGTCCTGACACGTCAGACGCCATGTCACGCGTTGACCGAGTCAGCGCGCTAACTGGACTTCGTCTTCCTCAGGCGACTAACCCTAAATGGACGGCCGCCGTTCGCCGACGTCAATCTAACGGTGAAATGATCTCCGATCGGCCTACTTCGGACATCAATCGATTTCTAATCGACTCTATATCAACATATCTAATATCTAATCAGATCTATCGATTAAATCCTCCTAATCGAAGCCCTAACAGTGCATAACCATGGCGGTTCAATCACCCTAACCGGAGCATAACTATCTAATTACATCCACAGAGAGCATCATAGAGGGTTCAGGGGACTTACCTGGTACTCCGATCTAGCTCAAGATCGCCAGATTGGGCTGGCGAAGTCGAGACGGTCAAACAGGAGAGGGAGGTCTCGAACAAGGGTTCTCACGCGAGTTCAATGTAAAAACGGAACGGGAGCGTGCTGAGGTATGCTTGAGGAAAAAAAGGCACAATATGTATGCAAGAATCGTAGCCGGATTGAAGATCCGCCATTAAAGGACCGAGTCAGGCTTGAACTGTTAACTCATCTTTCCGGGCGCTGGCAAGTTCTGTGACTGGTGTTGAACGTCTCCTCCAAGCCCAGACGAGCTTCTTGAAGTAGTTTTGGGCCTCGAGTCGCCTCTGGATACTCGGTCCGATCGCCCACAGTCAAAGCTTCGAGCTTCAACAATGGCGCCCTCCGAAGGAATCCCTCTCTCTCTCTCTCTCTCTCTGTTTCTGTTGCTCTCCCTCTCACTCTCTCGAATCTTCTTCCGGAACCAACGAAAGAGCCCCCTCCCCTTCAACCGAATGACCTTGGCCCTTATTTATACTCAGTTTTGCTTCAGGAGCTCCATCGAGCGAACGGATATTTTCTGTTTCGAGAATCCACGTGCCCGGTGACGGAATCACGTGCCGTTTGGCACGTCGTCGCCGGGTCAACCTCGTTCAGGTCATCGGAGCTCCGACGCGCATCAACTCCTCCTGGAACGGATCTCCCATTTTTCCGTCTTCGTGCGCGCGAGGATCAGAAGAAGGTCTAAATGGGTTGCCGGGTCGGATCTTGTCCGACCCGGCAGACCCGGTTTAGGAAAAATTCAAAAATTGACTGCCTAAACTTCACAATTTGAGCAATTAAACCTCAAAATTGGACTCTGGAGTATCAATTCTGTCTAAAAAGGGATTTTTCCTCAAATTTCTTTAAGGATTTACCCAAAAACCCCAATTTTCTAATTCGACCCGAGGGTCCATTTTGTAAAATCCAAAGTCTATGTGGCCTTTTTGCAAAAATTGATGTCACCAATGGATTCAGAAGGTCAAAATCTAGGGGGTGACGGGCTTTCATTTTCAATTCAGTCCCTGGAAAATTTTTAATTGCATTTTAGGCATTTTAAGGACTAAATTGAAAAATCAGAAATTGCATTTTGGTCCTTTTGCGTGAAATTGAGCAATTCAGTGGACCTTTGGACTAGATTTTAATTTTGAAAAATATAGGGGGATGACACGACTCAAAAAATGTAAAAATTGAAAATTACAGAATTAAAATGAAATTTCTATGATTTTTTCAATTAATTTGGAAATGTGATTAACAAAGAAAACCCCATTTCCAGATTAATTTTTTCAAAATTTCTTTGGCCAAAATGGAGATAAAATTAAAATAAAAATATGGACTATTTTTATGTATTTTTGTGACCACGAATGCTATTTTTTATTAATTTTTTTTGTATTTTTCTATTTTCTGAAAAATATTAAAAAATGCAAAAAATAAAGAAAATTATTTTTTGTTCAAAATTGGTTCCTTAGGCTAGGCTAGGGCTTCCAAAGTTGATTTTGTAATTTTCTCATTTTTTCTTGATTTTTTATGAATTTTTGAAAATAAAATAAAAAAAATACTAAAAAAGAGGAAAATTATTTTTTGCTCAAAATTGGATCCTTAGGCCAGACCAAGGTCTCCAAAGCTAATTTTTCAATTTTCTGAATTTTTATGGATTTTCTAAAAATTTTGTAAAAATAAAATGGCTAAAAATCAAGTATCAACAATGGGCGATTAACTCTAATAGGATTGCTTCTTAAAAACTCTAAAATCAATTTTAAGGCCTTTCAAGACACTATGAGAAGACCATGGCGTGTCGAGAATGTTTTGTCCCTCTAGAGCAATGCATCTTTGCCATTACTTTTGATTCTAAAGCAAGAAAGAAAAGAGTGACGGACCAAGGTCCACAGTCTTTGGCGGATAATCTCTTGATTTTGAAGCAATGGGAATCAGATCACAATATTACGCTACAATTTTGACTACTGCGATTCCTGGTTACTGGTTACTCGTTACACATTCTTGGGATTCCTTTTGGGTGGATTTATGTGGAAGTGATTCGTGTATAGGAGGGGGTGAGAGTGACCCTTGATCTCAATTTACCTCTACATCGAAAATAATTGCTAGTAACAGGTGGAAGTAATTCTGGCTGGACTTCAAATATGAGAGACGCCCAAACTTTGATTGGCCTAGTGAAAAGATAGATCACTTTGCCTGTGATTGTGAGGAGGTGCCCTTTAAAGAGGAGGATTTTATCACTGATAAAGGGAGATTATTCGGCTCTTGGATGAAGGCTGAGATGAGCAGCAAAAGTCCATTTTGGAAGTCATTTTATGGCAAAGATACAGTTGAACCTACAGAAGAGGAAATTATCTAGGAAACACCTGCTCACTTAGGATAAATGGTTCCCCATGGGAAAGGCAGCTCTAGCCCCATCCAGCAAATACAGCAGAATATCGGGGAGATAAAAAAGGATAAACTTACTGAAACTAGTACAAATTTTGAGGGTGGGTATATGCTGAATTTGTCTCCTAACTTTGCTGGAGATCAGGCTCTCCCCAGGGAGCTTGATTTGACATTTGCCCCTGCAAGCCACCGCAAGAAAAAACAAAGTGGGCAGAAAACTCTTGTTAGTAAGAAGGTTTAAAGGTTTGGCCCCTATGACTCTCAAGGGAACAACTACCGCCTAGCAGACGAAGAACAACTTCTTAAAATGCCACTCCAAGTATTAGAAGTCTCGGAAAGATGGATTGTGGTGGCTAGCCCTGACAAGCCATTAGGGTCCAAATGAAGTTTCTAAGTTGGAACTATCAAGGTTTAGGCACCCCTCAGTGGCTCAAGAAAGGCTCATGATACTCTTTCTTATGGAAATAACAAAATCAAGAAAATAAGATCCACAGGTTAAGGACGCGATCAAAATTCGATAAGGGCTTTGTTGTAAATCCAACAGGGATAGGAGGCTTAGCTGTTTGTGGACAGATTGTGTTGCTCTTTCAACTACGTCTGCGTCGGCTAAATTGATAGACATTGTCTGTGAACAGGACTATAGAACTCAAATGAGAGTGACCTTTGCATATGCGCCTACTATGAAGCTAGAGTCAAGGTGTGGGACAAAAACCATAAAATTAGTGAGGCTAACCAGCTCCCTAGCGTATATGTGAGACTTTAATGAAATTATGTATCATTGGGAAAAGGTTTACGAAAGAATGGCGGAGCACTATCGGCTTCATGCATTTAGGGATTTCCTTAATAGTTGTGCATTAATGGATCTTAAAAGCAAGGATTATGCCTTTACTTGGTCTCGCAACCATGAAGGAGAAAAACTTGCGAAGGAAAGAAATACTGAATAGATTAGTTAGCAACTTAAATTGGAGGCTAAAATTGTCGGACGCAAAAATATAAGCATTACCGGTCATTGGTTCTGATCATACCGTGATTCTTTCGTCTATTATCCAATCTCAAAGGATAAGGAGAAAGGATTTTAGTTTTGAAGCATTTTAGTTAGAGGATGAGGAGTATAGTGGTGTTATAAATAAGGCATGGACCTCTCCTACATTGGAAAATGCTACTTTTATGGTTGGGCTGAAAAGGGTAATTGTTGCGTAGCAAAGTTAGAGTAAGCAGAAATTTTTGAATGGGCAGAAACGAATTAACTTATTAATGGAAGAAATTCATAGGTTAACGGATTGTCAAATTGTTGAGAAGGAAAAAGAACAGCCGCAAAGACTGAGAGACGAGATCGAAGGGCTATGGAGTTAAGAGGAAATAGAAATGCGATCAAGGGTTAAATGGCTCAAGTTGGATGGTAGACAATGGAATAAAATGTCGATGCTGATGGACTTGAGAGGCCATTGGACCCAAGACCAACATAAGTTAAAAATGATGACACATGACTTTTTCAGTGAGCTTTACAACTTAGTTGGGTTTCGATATTTCACATCCATTACTAGACTATTGCTCATGTTAAGTGAATGAGAAAACAAAACTAATACTGTTAGAAGTAACTCTGGAGGAGGTAATGCAAGCAGTATTTCAGCTTGGAACATCAAAAGCATCAAGTCTAATAGCCTAAATGGTCAATTTTATCGGCACTTTTGGGAAGACATAAAGCTGGAAGTTTTCTCAGAGGCGAGTAAGTTCTTCCAAGTTGATGTGTGAAACCCTCAATTATAAAGAATTCTTGTCTCTTTGGTGCAAAAAGTGAAGAACCCAGAGAAACTGGAATAGTTTAGACCCATAAACTAGTGCAATTTCACATACAAGATCATCTTTGAAGCGTGGAAAAATTGTCAAAAAAATCATAAGCCTATTATACTTTTGTCAATTTAGTTCTAAACCTTTTAATTTGGCCAATTCAGTCCTAAACCTTTTGTATTTACGTCAATTCAGTCTTAAACCTTTTTTTTTTCCGTCAATTCAGTCCTAAATCTTTTGTAATTGTGCCAATTCAGTCTATCCAGCGAACTTTCACCGACCGGCACTGATGTGGATGCTAGCCGAAATTGACATCGACACCGGTCGGCCGGTGACTTAATATTTTAATTTTTTAAAATTTTTAATTTTTTTCCTTTTTCTTTCTTTTCTTTTCTTTTTTCCTCCTCCCATGTTCTTCCTCTACCTCTATCATCATCCTCTGCTTCAGTCATCTTCTTTCTTCCTCAGCTTTCGACGACGGACTAGAGGACGACTAGCGAGCCTCACCAACCTCGCCATGGCGAGTGAGGCTCGGCCTCATCGTGGTTGGCCGAGGCTGAGCCTCGCAAAGGTCAGACGACGACCAGGTGAGGCTCGGCCTCACCAGATCTAGGTTGGAGTGGATCGTCGCCACCCCAGATTTGGCTAGACCGAGCATCTCCCAGCCATGGCGAGATGAGCCCTCACCCAAGCCATGGCGAGCCTCAGACGACCAAACGAGAGAGTGAATACCAGATTGACGTTGAACAGAGGCTTGCCACCATCTTCACCACTCTGTCATCTTTGACCACCATCTGCACCAGGAAATCCTCTAGCCTCCCAACTCTTTGACACACCCTCACAAGTCTCAGATTTGGGTTGGCGAAAGGCGAGCCTTGCTCAGCTGCTGCAAGGCTCGACCTCACCCAGCCACGGCGAGGTCGGGCCATCGCCCAATTGCGGCGAGGCCAGCGATGCTCTCGGCTATCCTTTAGTAGTCCGGTCGCCGAGCAGAGGAAGAACATGGCGGGAGAAAGAAGAAGGGAGGAGGAAACGAAAAGAAAAAAAAGAAAAGAAAAAGAAAATATTTTTTAAAACATTTTAAATATTAAAAATATTATGTTGCCGACCGGCTAGTGTCCACGTCAGCATCGCAAGCAAAATTCGCCGGATGGATTAATTGGCACAATCACAAAAGTTTTAGGACTGAATCGGCGAAAAAAAGAGTTTAGGATTGAATTGTGACGTCAAACAAAGGTTTGCGGACTGAATTGACAAAAATAAAGGTTTAGACACTTTTTTGACAATTTTCCCCTAAGATATTGACAATAGGCGGAAACTTGGCTATGTAACATTCGATTGAAAGTGAAAAAAGTTCCTTTGTGTGTTAATAAGGGCAATTCCGGCCAACATTCTGTTTGTCCACAATCTTTACCTCGTGAAGGGTTTTAAAATAAAAACAAGTTTCAACGGTATGAAATTAGACATGCAAAAGGTGTATGATTTGGATTGAATGGGATTTTTCAAGAACGTGCATGTTAAATTGGGTTAATGAGAGATGGGTGAATTTGACTTGGCAATATCTCACAACAACTTCATTGAGTGTCAAGTTGTGAAGAATCCTACGGTAAGGGGACCCCCCATCCTCATACTTATTTCTATTTGTTGCTTAATTCTGTATCGATGTTGAATGAGAAGTTATGAGTGGATGACACCTTAAAAAAGGTTAAACGAAACATGCTCATTTGGCTCTATATCATCTCCACCTCTCTTTGCGGATGACTCACTTTTTCTAGATAGAAAGATGCAAGAATGTAAGAAATGTGTCAATCCTATACTATATTACTTTTTGCTTCAGGGCAACAGATTTAACTGAATAAATCAGACATATACTTCAATATGATTGCCTAGCAATTTAAGAAGGAACTGGCAAACCATCTAAGAGTTCGCGGAGATAGAAAACACCTGGATAATACTAGTATTGCTTTTGATTGTGGAGTGCATCCAGAACAAGTATTTGCTTAGATTTTGACGATGGTAAACCTAAGTTGGAGATTGTAAGAGAACTTGATGTCAGTGTAGTAATAGAAATCGTTATAAAAGCAGTGGTCCATAGCCTACAACAATATGCAATGTTCATTTCAAGGTCCCAATTTCAGTTTGTCCAGGCAATTGAACCAGAAAATAGTATCATTATGGTGGAAGAACCAATGTTCTAAAACAGTAAAACATCGAAAGAAAGTGGAATACCGAAGTGAATGCTAATCACAAAAACTCATGGGAGGTCTTTTTTAGGGATTTGATGTCCTTTAACAAGTCGATGCTTGGAAATTCGCTTGGAAGTAGCATATGCCCTTTTCTACCCTTTGTAATTAGCTCTTAAAAAGTACTACCATCCTACAAGAGTTTCTAGAAGGCATGAGAGGGGTCTAGACCCTTTTGGGGATGACAAGTATCTTAAAGGAAGAATAGCAATTGCGGAATCAGTATGTGGTCATTTGGGAATGGGAAAGTATTGACAATTGGAGGATAAGTGCTCAAAGGAGGAGTAATAGGGAAACCTGCAATGTGGGAGAACCAACAAAGGTTACTGGATAGATTAATAAGGAGAAAAACTCTTGTACTAGCCTATCTTGCGAAGGAAGTTTGATGAACAAACGGTCCGTAAAATTCTCACTATTCATATCGAACCATCGATGACGAGAACCACAAGGATTGCTCAGAATCCAACTGCGCTCCACAAAGAAAAAAGACATGACGACCCGATTAGTTTTTCAGCACGGAGAGCGCAAGACGAAAGTTCTCGCGACACGAAGCAAAGCCATGATAGGAACAAGAGGGGTCGAGAGGCTTACGTGCGCGAAGTGGACTGGAGACGGAGGAAGCTCCGGTTGCCATCGGGAACTGTGAGGCTTCAGCGAGTTGAGGATCTTCCGTCGGCTCGCCCTTGTCTCATCGAGCCGACCCTCCTCCGCCCACCAATCAAAGAGGAGAAGATAAATAAATAAATAATAATATAGCAAAAAAAAGAAATAAAATGTCAAAAAAATATCTAAAAAATTATTGAAAAATATCCACTAGCTATGTGTACAGTCAACGTTCACGTAAGCAATATCCGCACAAAATCAATCGAAATGACTGAATTGGCTCTAAATTAAAAGATTTAGGACTAATTGACATCGATAGCAAAAAAGTTTGACTTTTTCAGCACTTTTCCCCAATACTCTTATTGATGGCTTTGCGAGACCATCTCCTGTCTCCTCGCCAAGCAAGTAGAAATCTTAGCCATGGTGAAGACACTGAAGTTTTCTCTCTCCTTCGTGCCAAAGAACCACTAGGTCTGGAGTCAATTGTCTTAACTTCGTTAACAGGAGAAGCGTGCGGATCAACTATAATGGGAGAGCCATGCAGTCATTAGGAGCCCCGTGGCTGTTGCTCCCTCTTCTCTAATTTGAAATTAGTCCATTTAATTGTTGGAATATAAACACGAAAACTTATCACGATTTTGCAAATAAAGTCAATACGAAGCCTAGCGAAATAACGATGAATGATAAAGGCACCAAGATGTTACCGTAGTTTGGTCCGAACATCGATAGCTACATCCCGGGAAGAGCCAACAAAATAATCCACTTAATCGAAGAATCAGAGTTACAATCGCTCAATATACTCGTGTTTCCCAAACCTAAATTATATCCAAATCCAAAGTGTTTACAAATAAATAGCTCAATTGAATATAAACTCACAAAGCACATAACATCGTGTTATGACTCCTCCATCGGATCATAAAAGGGCTTCATTGTGCGGCCACTCAAGAAACGTATCCTTCGGTGCCCTTTAGAGTTCTCCCTGTTCGTCTTTTTTGTGCAGTCCACCATGCACAGCTTCAGCAGGGAAAAGGAAATCAAAAGCACTTGACACCCTTAGGCTACGTTTGGTAGTCAGGATAAAAGTGGAGATAAGATAAAATTTATCCTACCATGTGCTAGGCTCCTATTCAAGACTGGATAAAGTAGGATATAGCATGTATAAAACTATCTCACGATGGAAGATGGGATAAAGGTGGATAGGATTTCTTTATTCATAATATAAAAATTATTTTTCTAAACAACAAACTTCTTAAATAATAAGATTAAAGTAATATTAAGAAATTTAATTATATTTGAATTCTAGTGTTAAAAAGAAACTCAAAAATAACAAAAAATTGTTTTTAGTTATTCTCATTTTTATTTATATATTTAATTTATCTCTACTTTACAATATATATATATATATATATAATATATATATTATATATATATATACTGAATAGCGATATCATTACATATTCTAAGTATAATAGTATAGTTTATCATTTAATAAAAATTTATTGAGAAATGATGAAGGGAATAAAAATAATGGTAAAAAGAGATTTAAAATTAAAAAATAAGCGAAAACAATGAAGCAGATGAACCTGTATTTTAAGTGAACATATTGAACTTGAAAATGATCTTTCTAATTTTCGAAGAATGAGGGGCAATAAAATCTCTAAAAAAACTAGCATCCTCATCTCCTTCTCCTTTATATCTCTCGTTCATGTTGAAGTTTCACAATTCCTTGTAGTTTTTTAGTTCACACCAAAACTTTGCGAAAACGGTGAGAGAGTTGAAATTTATTCTCCTTCTTAGTTTTCTGGTCATGTAAAAAATCTATAAAAGAAGAAAAAGAGTCAAAACTCCTTTCTTTCCGTAACTTTGTGGTTCATGTAAAATTTAATGAAGTAATGAGAGAGAGAAAAAAATTTCATAGTCCTAGGTGAATTATTAAGTTTTCTCTCTCACTAGATTTGGCAGTGAGTTAATTCTTATATGTGTTTTTGCGTTTTTGGATTCATTCTCATTGATATGTCATAAGTACCAAACAATGAAATATGATATGAAAATATCCGGCTTATTACTACGATTCACCAAACAGTAAATAGGATATGGCAAAATTCTTGGATTTTTATATTATCTCCTATCAAATCTTATCCCGATTAGAAATCCGGACGACCAAATGTAGCCTTATTCTTTTGTTTCATTGGTAGACAAAGACATTTCTGCCCCACAAATAATCATATAATATATATGCCCCTCTTTTGTCCTCTAATGCCAATATGAAATCCGCAGAAGAAGTTGTCCGTGCACGCTTAGGGTCCAACTCTCGATCCGTTAAAAGATTTTTCTTTTCACAAATCAATTTAACAAATCAATAAATATCCATAAACGATTTAAACTCGAGACATAAATTTAACACTAAAAGTGCCTCCAATAGTGTGGCTGATTGAGTCGCAAAGACGCATAGGAAAAAGGCGCTCCTGACAACTAAAATTGTCTTTTGAGATGCTGCTAGTTGGTTCGTTTTCATCATGCTATTAATGAAGAGTTGATACTTTAGACCAAAATTGGATCGGTTTTTCTTAGGCAATGACGATATTGAACTATATGAATGTGATGTATGTCCAAATAAAAATAAAGAATTATTACAATTGCAGTGAACGTTTTTCTACACTAGCAAATTGTGTGGGACTAACCGTTGCTCATTTTTCCACACTTAATCATTAGTTTATAGTATCAATTTGGATAGTCAGAGTGTAGCCATCATCTTAAATATTCAACTATTTCAGTTTCAATGGTATATAGTGACAATGATTTATCTGCCACGCTATAAGTCCTAAGCAACAACAAAGGATGATAATTATTACCCAACAATAGCAAATTGTGTGGAACTAACTGTTGCTCATTTTTCCACACTTAAGTCCTAAGCAACGTCAAAGCATAAGAATTATTACCCAACATTAGCACATTGTAATTGAACTGACCATTGCTCATTTTTCCACACTTAATTATTAGCTTACAATATCAATTTCAATAATTGGAGTGTAGCCATCATCTTAAATATTTTACTATTTCAGTTTCAATAGTATATATTGACAATGAATTTATCTACCACGCTGTGAGTCCAAAGCAACGACAAAGCGTGAGAATTATTACCCAACATTAGCAAATTGTGTGGAACTAACCGTTGCTCATTTTTCCACACCTAAGTCCTAAGCAACGACAAAGCATGAGAATTATTACCCAACATAGCAAGTTGTAATTGAACTAACCATTGCTCATTTTTTCACACTTAATCATTAGTTTACAATATCAAATTGAATAATTGGAGTGTAGCCATCATCTTAGATATTCTACTATTTCGGTTTCAATAGCATCTATTGACAACGATTTATCTACTGCGCTGTAAGTCCTGAGCAATGACAAAGCGCGGGCGTTTAATCTGTGTTTCTCCGAAAGCTAGATCGATGAGAGAACCAATCACATTCCAATGCAACAAGAGCAACAGGTTCAATCGCGCCAGTGAATATGCATTTGAATGGTAAGGGAAAACCACCTATAAATCACATTTTAATCTGGCCGAAACAAAATCCCATCGAAATAAAACGACATCTCAATCTCATATTTCCTGTGGCTCTAAATGTTAATATTCATATATTTCGAATTATCTTTACTTCTTGCAAAGGAGAATGCCATGCATTTGATATTGAAGGTCCAATGCACATGGTCTTGTGCCATGCATTTGATATTGAAGGTCCAATGCACATGGTCTTGAGTTCAGCCACCTAACCTTCATTGTTTGCACAAGTATGAAAACCACTTTTTTTGCTATCATCTCCAGAAGTGGTGGCCATAAGAGTTCTTGCACACCTTGATATGCACGATCAACACTTTTAGAATCGAATGATCCTACTACTCGCAGAGTAGGTTTAACAAAGTGTTCGATTATTTCGGCTTCAGTAAAAAGTAAACGGTATTTTCTCGCCTTCCCATCAGCACTTTTAAAAGAGAAATTTCAAATTTGAAAATCTGGTGAGATATCATGTATGGAACCATCGTGAGAAAATTTACATCTTCCAAAAAGATCGAATATTTATAATTAGAAGGTTAGGGGGAAAAAAAAGATAATAACACAAATGGTTTATAATCTTTGACCCAATATGCAATTTGATTTCTAAACTATTAATTTGACCAAATATGATCACCGAACTTTAGCTTAATAAATATATGGTCTATGAACTTTCAATTTGATCAATGTGGTACTCGAAATTTGAGAACATGTTCAATTTAGTAAAAATTTCAAAGTCACCCTTCAATTTGAATTAATAAAAAGATTATATTTAACATCTTCATATAATTCATGGATTAAGTTGAACATGTTTCAAAAGTTTATAGATTATATTAATCAAATTAAAAGTTTTTGGACTATCTTGTTTATTAGGTCAAAGGCTATAGATTATAAGGGTCAAATTGAAAATTTAGCGGGCACACTATACGTGGAATCAAAATTCTGAGAAAAGTTGAATTGCGTGCGCGACCCGATCGGGCAGCTGAACCGAGGCGCCATCACGTCCCGATCCAAAGCCCAAACCCAGCCAAAAGAATCTCACACGTGTGGGCCCACGGGAAGAAAAAAGCGCCACCGCGACGACAAAAGCGGCCCGTTAAAACGAAGTCAAAGTCCACGCGTACGACTTTTCCCCGCCACGTGGGCGTGGCAATTCCGTGAATACCGCCTGCGAAGTAGAATCGTCGGCAGAAGCGCAAAAACGACGCCCATCTCTCAGACAAACGGCGACCAATTGTTCTTGATCAACTCTGAGACATAACAAAAAGCCCTCCAACCCCAGTCTTTTGGTTCCTTTTTTGCTTTCGCTTTTCCCGTCTGGTCAATCCGGTTGCCGAGAGCTTGTGGATGCATGTTTTTCTCGGTAACCAAAGCAGAAGCGGAAAGAAAGATTTAAGGGAGAAAGAGTGTATTTTTTTTTTCCTCCCATTCGGGTTGTTGATGTTGCACAGCGAGGTTGTGCTAATTAAGGTCTTGTGAGAAGTTGGGTGAACGTGGACGTCGAGGAGGTCCCTCTCTTTCCTCGAACCGTCCTCGTACTTTGAGGGTGAACCCCTCCTGCTTTCCTGTACGAGATTGGTCTGTACAGCGAGGCTGTGCTAATTAAGGTCTCCTGTGAATCTTCCTCGCATTCGCGGACAAGTTCACGGGGGCGCGATGAATCATCGTCGATACCGAGGAACGTGAAGAGCGGAGGGAGACCGTGGAGTGTGGCTGCGGAGACCCGGAAAAGAACGGTGATAAATGGTGGTGGGTTGGTGCCCCTTTTTTTTTCTTCCTTAACAATTATGTGCGCAGAGCTTTTGAAAGAACTTTTTCTTCTGAAGTCATGCAGTATCAGAGATTCTGATCTGATCATCGTGTACAGGAGTTGAAGGAAGGGAGGCCTCTCTTTTTGCGTAGGGTCTGAGCTGAAAATTTTTTTCTTTGCCACCCACTATCGACGGTGGTCTTGAGAAGCATATGAAGGAGGTAAGGAATACTTTTATTCGGACATGCACTTTCGTTTGGAAGAGAACTTTCTTTTCCACTTTACTTTCTCCCCTCTGAAGCCTCTGAAGAAGCAAAAGGACGCGAGATCGTGTTACTCTTTTAGATCTGATAGGGATGTGTTCGCCTATGTTTGTGAAAAATAATATACAAAGCCCATTATTTTAAATGGGATGAGCCTAACGAATATGATATTCTCACCTCGGCATTGTAGTGGTCCAGTGAAAAAAGCTTATTCCTTTTTGTGGTCTATTGTTACTTTAGCCTGTGGACAAGAAGTGAGCAGTAGCAAGAGCAAAGCTGTTTTGTGGCGGATTGCTGTTTAAGTACAGAAGTTAAATATTGAAAAGGTGAACGTAATTATTCTTTGTATTCGTGGTTAATAGTAAAGAGTGATTTAGTCAGCTTTGTGGCTTTGGAGATTTCCAACGGGGAAAGCCAGATATATATATATATATATATATATATTGCAGAGATTTGTGGACTGGATGCTTTTGTGTTGCGTATAATCATCAATGGGAAATGCATTGACAATTTATAAGTGATTAAATGTTTATTGAGAACGAGAAGAAGATCCATAGACTCAAAAAATTTGAGCTTTCCTCACACCACCAAACAGGCACGACAGAAAATGGTTCCTCTTATTTGGGCCAAGTAGGGATGAACTAAAGGTTCAGTTCAATGGTAGTTCAGTTCAATGGCTCACTCTCAAATACAACCTTGCTCTTGCAGTTTCGTGGGTTCAAGTACACGAGGAGGCATGAGTTGAACCTATGTTTTTATTCAGCAGGCTCTTTCCGAGTTGCTAGTGGGGAACAGGTTGGGAACAAGTTTTGTTAGATTTTTCAAATAGCGAGTTGCAACAAAATCAAAGAAGAGGACAAAAAGGGAAGTTTAGTAACTTGAAGTGAACAGTGATGGTAATCTGTTCAAACTTCTCTAGTGGCCACCTATAATACCTTTTGAGTCAACACCTTCTAAAAGGGCACTTTACCCTAATTCAAGAAGCCACAAGAACCATAATGGGAAGATCATCAATCGCCTGCCATCAATTTCAGGGGCATAGAATAATCCATGCCTGAGCTAAATCAATATAGAAGAAAAATTTAACTTCCACTCTATGTGTTCTATGAATGTGACGGTAAAGAGATTTAGATTCACAATATCAAATGGGCGGTGGGTAACTCCTCTCTCTCTCTCTCGTGGGAAAGTTTTGACCCGGTTTTGCTCATAACTTATTTAAGTAGGAACTGGCTTTGCAGGCTTCTTACACATCAATAAGGGCTTTTGCATTCAGAACACCATCTTCTTACACTTTGGCTATAGTTCTTTATATTTGCTTCCAGGTGCTTCACTTGGCTGAGCTTTTGAACTTTAGAGCTTCGACCCTCTTCTATCTAACAGATTATCCTCTGTTGTAAGTCCGAATTTTACTCTTCTTACTGATAACAATAACATAGACATGAACTGCTAGCGTTTCTTGATTGAGGAAAAGTGCTGAGACAACAAAATTAGGATACTTTTGACAGAGTTTTGCAGCTTCTCTTCATCAGCTTTTACTATTTGGAAGATTAGTTCAGCATTCAACTCCTTCTTATGAGAATCTTGTTTTTTCATGTCTTGAACACAGTCGAGTTCAGCTACCATGGGTTCCATTGGTCCTTTGAGCGACGAGAAGAATGAAGCGAAAGAAATCAATACTAAAAGACAGTCATCAGTGAACCAACACTCGCAAAATGAGCATCACATTCACAAAGTGGGAATCCCTCCCCGGCAGAAACTCTTGAAAGAATTCACATCCACCATCAAAGAAACGTTCTTTGCTGACGACCCTCTACGCCCTTTCAAGGACCAGCGCCCATCTCGGAAATTGGTTCTAGGAATTCAGGCCATCTTTCCTATTCTTGAGTGGGGAAGAAGTTACAATCTTAAAAAGTTCAGAGGAGATCTTATTGCCGGACTCACCATTGCAAGTCTCTGCATTCCGCAGGTAGATAAAATTCTGAAATCTTTTTATATAACCCCAAAGTTAAATAGAACATCATTAATATTTCACTCAACGGAAAACAGGACATTGGGTATGCAAAGCTTGCGAATTTGGATCCGCAGTATGGCCTTTGTAAGTGAACATTTACCTGTAGGCTATAGACGATGAGCTATGTGATGCTCTCAATGCTAATCCTTTCCTGCAACATTCTTGAGCTGCTGAAAGTGATATCTTAGATGTCTTGCATGTTTTCAGATTCCAGTTTCGTTCCACCATTGATATATGCCTTCATGGGTAGTTCAAGAGATATAGCCATTGGACCAGTTGCCGTGGTGTCTCTTTTGTTGGGAACACTGCTGCAGAATGAGATTGATCCGACGGAAAATCCAGTTGAGTACCGCCGGCTGGCCTTCACGGCAACTTTTTTTGCAGGGATAACTCAAGTCACCCTTGGTTTCTTCAGGTACAGTTATAGCTAGCTTCTCGGTTCTCAGACGGAACTCTGCGCGTTTCCTATTTTCTGCTCATGTAAAGGCATCTATGTCATGATATTGGAAGTTTTATGTCGTCGTTGTTCCAGGGCTAAAGGTTTCTTTTTTTTAGGTTGGGTTTCTTGATTGATTTCCTATCCCATGCTGCCATCGTTGGTTTCATGGGGGGAGCTGCCATTACTATTGCACTCCAGCAGCTTAAAGGTTTTCTAGGCATAAAAGATTTCACAAAAAACAGTGACATTATATCGGTTATGCACTCAGTTTGGCGATCAGCCCATCATGGAGTAAGCTCTCTCTCTCTCTCTCTCTCTCTCTCTCTCTCTCTACATACATATATATATATATATATATATATGTAAGTTCTTTCCTAGACTTGATCGCTAAAAGGTAAGCCGTTCATTTTCAGTGGAATTGGCAGACCATAGTAATTGGAGCATCATTTTTGGGTTTTCTCCTGTTTGCCAAGTACATTGTAAGTATATACACTTCACTTTCATTTAAGGAATGCATATGTGTGCTGTTCGACTCTTTTCTTACTTGGGGATGGGTACAACAAACAGGGAAAGAAGAACAGGAAATATTTCTGGGTTCCTGCAATTGCTCCATTGCTATCGGTCATCTTGGCTACTTTCTTCGTGTACATAACCCACGCAGAAAAGCACGGCGTTCAAATTGTGAGACCTCCTCATTCCTTGACTCTTAGAACTTAAGTAGCTGATAATCGAACTGATGAAAAATATCTTGCTGATGCTGATGAATAAGAAGTCAGATTGTAATAAGAGTCATACTGACATTTTGAGTGAATTATGCAGGTGAAGAACATTAAGAAGGGTATCAATCCCTCATCTGTGAAAGAAATATATTTCAGGGGGGAATATCTTCTGAAAGGTTTCAGGATTGGTATCGTGGCTGGTATGATTGCATTAACGGTAAGGGAATCCTCCCTCCCTCCTCCTCCTTTTAATGTTTATGTAATTTGTAATCAAGTCATTGGGCTAAAGTTTTAACTAGTTATTTGATCATTCCTATGGCTCTACAAAACAGGAAGCAACTGCAATTGGAAGGACTTTTGCATCCATGAAGGACTATCAACTGGATGGGAACAAAGAGATGGTTGCACTAGGAACAATGAATGTTGTCGGGTCAATGACTTCTTGCTATGTTGCAACTGGTAAGAAATTACATGTCCAACATATATAAAATACCATCAACCATCACAATTTTCAGTAAGTTGGAAAGATCATTATTCTCCTTAATTCTAAAAGTAAGCACAAAATTTGTTGCAGGTTCGTTCTCCCGCTCTGCAGTGAACTACATGGCAGGGTGCCAAACTGCGGTCTCCAACATCATCATGTCCTTCATCGTGTTCCTAACATTGGAATTCATCACCCCTCTCTTTGAGTACACGCCGAATGCGATTCTCTCATCCATCATTATTTCAGCTGTCATTGGCCTAATTGACTACGAGGCAGCGATTCTCATATGGAAGATCGACAAGCTCGACTTTGTGGCTTGTCTAGGGGCATTCCTCGGAGTAATTTTCGCTTCAGTCGAGATAGGTCTCCTAATTGCGGTAAGAAACCGGAGTACAGTTTCCTTTTAGATGCTATATTGTGGCCAATGTGTTCTATGAACTCCATGTATTATCCCTTTCATCATTTGGCCACAGGTCGCAATATCCTTCGCTAAAATCCTTTTACAAGTGACAAGACCAAGAACAGCAATCCTCGGAAAGATACCTCGAACAGCAGTATACAGAAACATCCAACAGTACCCAGATGCAATGAAGGTTCCTGGCATTTTGATTGTGAGGGTTGATTCTGCTATATACTTCTCCAACTCTAATTACATCAAAGAGAGGTAACCGCGCCATCTTGCTTATCTTTATCTTCCTATGACACATCTCTCTTTTTTCTTTCCTTTCTTTCTTCTACATGCAAAAAGGCACAATGGATCGGGCTTAAGAACACAAGACAAATGCCATAGTGACTTTCTTCTTCCGACCTATTTCATGCTTCGCTCCGTGAAAATAACCTTATCATTACTTTACTTGGACATGACCCGCAAGAATCCGATTGTAAGGGAAGAAACCAATGGAAGTAATAGAAGAAAAAACTCCTATCCTTGGCGTCCTATGAACGAAATATGAAAGATGGAGAAGTCAATGGATATAATAAACAGCTCAACATGCCAGGATTTCTTCAGATTTTGCAGACGGAGCTCTTGACTGGAATCAATTAGCAATACGAGGGCAACAGTGCTTTTTAATTCTAGCACGACGTGCATAAATCCTTGTTAAGCTTAAACAGTTTTCCTTTTCAGGATACTGAGGTGGTTGAGAGATGAGGAAGAACAACTAAAAGCAGCTTATTTACCAGAAATAAAGTTCTTGCTAGTTGAAAATGTCACGTAAGTGTTCTCCATGGCAATTTCTCAATGTCCCCTGCTCTAGTGAAAGAATCGCATCGTGCCATGCCTATGTGCATCATTTTTTAATATGTTTGTTCCTAAACCACAGCCGTAACCGACATTGACACCAGTGGCATCCACGCCTTGGAAGAGCTGTATAAGAGTCTTCAAAAGAGAGATGTTCAGGTGAACATTTCGGACTTTCCTGTGCTCATTTCTATGTAAAACAAAGTTTCCTTAAAACTAAAGTGTTCTGTTGAGAGCAGTACGCGTGAAGCCTTACCTGGAGCTTCTTTCTGTTTCTGTATTTTGCGCAGCTTGTCCTGGCGAATCCTGGACCAGTGGTCATCGACAAGCTCCACTCGTCGGGTTTCGCAAACTTAATCGGCGAGGACTGGATATTCCTCACGGTTGCGGAGGCTGTTTCATCTTGTTCTCCGAAACTGGTGGAAGAAGCTTGAGGGAAACAGCTTGGTCCAAGAATGGACAATGGAAAGGGTCCAGACAAAGAGTTCATTGCTCAGCCTTCAGTAGTCAAATTCGGGGTCAAGTGGATGTCTAGTAGACATTGTCTACTAAAGATGGCTGCTTGAAAAGGCACGGTGATTGGAGATAACGTTCCCACTTTTTGTGTTTATGATCTTGTAACGATGTTATTATTTAAGAAAGAAATGCATCGTTACCTCTCTGTACTGTCAACCCGGAAAGAAAAAAAGAAAGGAAAAACTAAAAAGGTGAATCGTTCCTAGCATCTACTGTTGCCTTTCCACTCGCTCCTCGGAACCTCAGCCGTTTATTCTGCAGTGTTCGCTGTTTGTGATGCGTGTCGCACCAAATTAACCATGAAAAAAATTATCCAAAAAATTATCCAAAAAATTCTGAACATATTATAACATAGGATGACTCGTGTAGCCTTAAATCTTTTAATTATGTCAATTTCGTCATAAACAATTCAATTGTGTCAACTTAATCCTAAGCCTTTCAAAAATTTACCAATTCAGTCATCAAACTATTATTTGAATAATTGATCAGAGAATTACATTGGCAAATAATCAAAAGATTTAAGACTGAATTGACAAATTTTTGAAAGGTTTAAGACTGAGGTGACAATCGAAAAGTTTAAAACTAAATTGATATATTGTCAGCAAGTTTAAGACTAAATTGACACAACTAAAATGCTAAAAACTGAATTGACCACCATTTAATAGGTTGTCTTTCCTTCATTTCTCAGTTGGAGGACAAATGACCTTTAGATCTTTGAGATGTGCGGGAAGATCAAATTTACTAAATTTTTTATTGACAATATAATTACAGAAATTGGAAATAATGACATCGTTCAAGCCATGAAGGAAAGACAACCTGCAAAACGAGCCACCCCTCCCTTTAACATCGAAAAACCTATTTTAACCCTACATCGTATAGAATTAGCTAGATTTACACTTTAGCATGGTGGTGGTGGGCACTAGTCCTAGGATCTACATCTCATCCACAATGTGGAAGAAGTTATTCATATAACTGATAACAATCAAAGATTTCACTGAGTTCGTGAGCACCAAAACGAGGCGAAAATTTGGCAATTTACAGTCCTCATGTTCAACGGAGCACCTTGAGAAGTTCTTGAACCAAGCTCGCTCGGCTCGATGACTCCATCTGCATCAAATTCAAAACGAGAATTAGATTGAGCGCTTAGATATGCACATTCGTGCATGTGTAACAAAAAGACACATCTGCAGAAACCAAAGATCAAGCATGACTAGGGCTGTACCTTGTCTAGAAGGGCAGCGAGACCTTGAGGAAGAGCTCGTAAATCTGAAGCTGAAGTACCAATATCTGTCAATTGCCGCAGCCGCAGTACTTTCTGGATCCGCAGTTCTTGTAACTTGTCCTCGTAATTTCTCGCATCATCTTTCCACAAGAAGAATAGTCCATCGTCATTCCATGCATCTTCTCTACCTTTTGCCACCTCGGAATTCACAAACCAGCTCTTCATGGAGGCATATGCGGATGTCCTCGAGAGCTGATTGCCCCCTGCATCTTCCACGGTTTTGATGAGTGAGGCTTCGGCAATTCTTCGATGCAATCTTTTGTAGAAGAAGGAGCGGGAGGTTTTCCACAGTCAACGACTTCTCTGATGACCCCCTTCGCTGCCATCCTCAATGAAGTATCATGCAGTTTCAGCCAAATTTGTGGCTATCTGTGTGTACACGGGCAAGAGGCTCTTCTCTCGGGCTTTAATCTTCTGCTGCAGCGAATCTACCACATCAAAGAGCACCAGCCTTTCTAGATGCCTCCAGCTTTGACTTCAGTCCCTCCCCCCTCCCCCGACCAGATCTTCATCAATCTACCCATGCCACTCTAGGACGGTCATTGGTCTTCCCCTCCCCCTTGCTAAACTTGATTTCTCTCATCCCTCTGGCTCCTGCAGGGACATTCCCTTCCTTTGGCCGTCTCCCTCCCCCCGCTCGGCATACATTTCAATATGGTCTGAATTACCTCCGGCACTATACGACCCCACCATGCCACGCCACGGAGCTCGCCCATCTATGGGGATGTAGACAAATACAGGGTGCTGTAGGGTGTGAGGTTCCTCTAACGATTGTTGACCCTGCTGCAGGATCCCTTGTCCGAAAAAGGTCTCTCTCTGCCCTTCCGCCTTACCTCTTGGAGAAACTCTCTCAGTTAGCCCCCCAGGATGAAAAGAGGACAGCTCCTTCTCGGTTTGTGCCTGAACATCGACAAAATTGCTTGAGCTGTCTTGGTCGCAGAATCCGGGAACCTCGAGGAACCCATACTTGTCTCCAGCCGGTCGGGACCACTCTCTTCATCCCCGGATTACAGCTGACCTGGCCGTCAGCAGGAATCACTCTGGCATTACTGTGGGTCCGACTGCTTACAAGTTCCCCCGTCACCCCCCCCCCCCAACGGCGCGAGGCCCTCCAGCTGAGCTAGCGACCGGTACCACCGGCACTTGCACCAGCCTTCAAGAGGCGCAATGACCCAGGAGAAGG
>JAGVVM010021828.1:0-23128 GCA_019149425.1 Psidium friedrichsthalianum
ATGACTTTTTCATGCCTAGATTCAACGATTTCAGACACCTAACAATATGCATGATTTATGATGTAAAAGTTATAGTACATCAAATTATAATAATACATAATTTTGTTTTTATATGTTTTTTGCTCGATGAATGAAATTGTCTCACATTCGAATTATGTGTCTGACCCCAGGATCTCCTTCAAGAAAATGACATGTACCGATATATAAAGGGTAAAAGATGTTTGATCTGAGAATTTCCAAAGAATTCTTCGGATTGGTATAGGCGCTGCTTAACCTCAACCGAGAATTCGTGTTAGCTCAATTATGTAATTATTATGACTGAATTTTCCTTTTCACGAATCAATCATGTCTTTTTCTAACCAAACATTGACTTGCACAGCCTGAACAACTCTCTATCCATATCAAGAGAAACTTACCTATAAGAACCGGAAGCGAATGTGCCGGGTAGGCATCATGTGCGCGCAACTTCAGAAGAGGTAACACCAGAATTGTCGGCGCTTTTGTACTACGCTGGGTTTAAAATTAAGGTTTTACAAGTTGTGGGTTTTCGTCTGACTATTTTTTTTCGTGAATATGTTGTTTTTGTTCATAAAGGGGCAATCGTCATTTTCAAAGATAGATTAGAAAATCCTTAAAATGTAGGATGTGGAGCCATTAAAACATGGACACTATTTCCTGAATTATTTGGAGGTATTTTTTTTGGGAAACTTTTGAAATTTTTTGAGACATTATGCCGTGCATAAGTCAAATCTCATTTTTCGAAAAGGTCTAAAAGGCAAAACCATCCAAATATGATCGACCCGTTAAAATGGTGCAATTTCCTAAGTTTTGAGGATTTTATTGTAAATTTTTGTGGGAAGAATTTTTTGATGTATTTTTTCTTTTTTATAATTTTCCTACAGATTTTTACAATTTTTTATTACAAACACCCCCCTACGTTTTCTTTGTTGGCGGGAGGCACTCTATTGCCGGACAGTGTTTTTTTTTTGGTGTTTTTTTTGTGAGGGTTTTTTTTTGTTTGTATACGGAGGCGACTTTAGTGCCGAACAAGTGTTTTTTTTTGTTTTTTTTTTTGTTTTGTTGTTGTTTCGGGGGGGCGATAGGAGCGCCGTGAACAATATAGCTTTTCGGAAGCACTTCCACTCTTCCGAACAAGCCCATTCTCGTATTTTGCTCACCGCAAACCCGCATACGCCGAGACAGCTAATATAGTATATTGATTTTTCGTCTATGGAGGAAAATATCAATCTCCTTTATCCCAGTTATCCGTATGAAAGCTCCTAAAGTCACGCTCAAGGATCGCCAAATATGCTCGTCGTCCCTTCCTACCCTTGTTACTAACATTAAAAAACCAATCGAAGTTATTAGTGCATTAGATAACCTTAAACTACACACGACGTAGTTGACTATTTTAGGTATGAAAAAAAACATTTTTAGATTTTCAATATTTAATTTTTCAGCTTTACCAAATCAGCCTCTGGATCTAGCAATTTGTGAGTATTTAATGAATTAGGTTAATATGGAAAAATCCAAATTATTACATATATAATAAATTTACCCCAAATTAATTTTTGGATCACAAAAAACTCTAAACTTATACATCTAGGACAAAACCCCCAAATGAATTTTTGGGTCACTAAATACCAACTTGTACACTCGTGACATATTTACCCTCCGTTAGCTTCCATTAAATTTTACCACGAAATTGTTGAAGTGGATGACACATGGCAATAACTCAATGATATGGCAAGCTCACGTGAAAATCCATATTAGTTTGAAGTAAATTTATTACATGTAGACCAGTTTAAAATTTTCGTCATATTAAACCTCAGTAATTTACCTTTATAGCACGCAATAGTTTCTCAAAAAATGGAAAAAGAAAAATAAAATTAACAAGCTTATTTTTTGGTTGCCAAGAAATTTTATTTTTGAATAAACAAAAGAAAAGGAAAATAGAGTAAATAGAAGTAAACTAAGTTGTGCTTTTTTACAATTCAAGTGAAACAAAAGGAGGGCATAAATGTAAGTAATAATCCATTTGTTTAAAGGGAAATTGTTCATGGAAATTCTTTTTTGAGTTTCTCATGTTTGGATGGCTAAAATAATTGATTTACAGAAAATGTTTTCCGTGTACTAAAAACAATAAGTTTACATTTGTGAAAATGACTTCTCCTTCTGGTGAGAAGGAATTCATTTTCCTACCAAACAAATAAAAAATTACAATTTTCCTTGAAAATGATTACATGGAAAATATTTGAAAAAATTACCAAAAAGTCCTAAATCTATTATACTATGTCAATTTAATCATAAACCTTTCAATTTAATCAATTTAATCCTCAACATTTTGAAAAGTTGTCATTTGAGTCCTTCCAACCAATTTTGATCGAAAATCACTAAAGTGGCCGTCAGTTGGCACTAATGTAAATAATTTTTGGATATTTTTTAAAAATTATTTATTTTTGTTTTTGTATTTTCTTATCATCTTTTTCTTTGCTTTTTTTTTTTTTTGTCATTGGGCTAGCGAGGGTTACCCTCAATCCTTGCCGGTTGCAAGCAAGGGCGCGAAAGGCCTTGGCTCAAATTTGGTGAGGGCCTTTACACCCTCACCTGCGAGCGGTAAGGGCCACAATGGTCTCGCCCAGCCCAAGGCCATATTACTCTACCTGCGGAGGTCTACTAGCGTAATGAAAGAGAAAGAAAAGAAATAAAAAAAAAAAAATACAGAAAAGTCCACATCAATGCTAATGCGTGCTATGTAGAAAGACCGGCGTCCACGTTAGCTAGTTTTCGTTCAAAATTGACCATAAAGACTCAATTGCTAATTGTCAAAAGATTTAGGATTAAATTGGCCAAATTGAAAGATTTAGAATTAATTTGGTATGATAACAATAAGTTTAGGACTTTTTATTATAATCACACTGAAAATATTTTCCGTAATCATAAAGTATTCAATGAATCAACCGTGCCCTTAGTGTTTTTATTAGTGAAAGCTTACACAAATAACTAATAGTGGACTAGGCATTTAAAGATAAGCATCGCATTAGGCCGGTTTTGACTTATAACTTTTTATTTGTACTTTTTATTTTACCTTGTGATTTGATTGTTATTTAGTAAAACAACTGGAATCTTTTAAACTACGCAAATGTTAGAATGATTGAAAAAAAAAAAAAAGGCAAAATAAGATTAACGAGCTCATTTATTTCTCGCCTAACACTTTTTTTTTTTCTTTGATGAACAACAAAGGAGAAAAGAAAATAGGTGAAGTGACAAGAGAAGATGACATAGATATACGTAAATGTATTTACACAAGTAACGACTCATGGCTTAGATACTTAAGAAGCCAGCGCTCCAATGTTAAAAGGTTAAGAGCGCGCATAATAACATTTTGGAGTAGAATTTTTACTTTAAAGCTCAAAAAGATAAGGGCGTGCAAGACAATACTATGGAGGAGAATTTTTGCTCCAGCATTGTCAAAAGCAACAGTCATTGTTTACACAGTTCATTTTTAAGTATTAGCAAAACCGGAAAAATTTGTTATTTTCTTGAAAAAATGACTTCCTGAAAATGTTTTCCCCCCATGAGGTTTATTTTCCGTGAAACAAAGGGGAGCCTTATATTGAACAACTTAGATTTTTGAACGATGCTAATATATGTAAAATCATTTAAAAATCATGTAATTCTTTTCATAATTTTCAAGTAAGGTGATATTTCGCTTTACGTCAAAGTTGTCAATACTTTTCAATGTGTCAAGTTAGGTCTTAGAACAAACATAATAAAGTCCCCAACAATAAGATATATCTACTCTATTACTTACATATATTACCAACGGTGGATCATGCCAATCACATTGCTTCTTTAAATATAATAACCGTTACAAATGTCAGGTTTATTTGGTAATGATTTTGATTTTTTGATTATGTTCTCCGAAACGGAAAAAGGTGAAAATATGTTTGATAACATAAATGATTTTGATTATTAAATGCTCTAATTCTGTTCTCAATAGCATATTTGGAGTAGAAACAAGAATAAAATAAAATTGTTTCTTTATTCCAGAATCACTTTTGAGAAATAAGATAAATTAAGTGAAAATGCTTAGAGAAGGATGCTAGACCAGCCAGCTCCCCTCACTCGTCCGCCACTACCATAGCTTGACTAGCTAGCTCCACCATCTTCATACGTCACCAATCGCCACCGTTGCCATCCACCATTGCTGTCCACCATTGTCCATCGTCCACCATCCACACTGTCCCCCATCCACCAATTGCCACTATTGCCGTCCATCGCTGTTTGCCACCATTGTTGGTCACCATCTTCGGCCGTTAGATAAAAAAGAAAAGAAAAGAAAAAGTAAATTTTCAAAAAATAGAGTTTAATAAAATAAAAAATGGTTTTTAAAAAAATTTAAAAATTTTACTAGGTTTTTATTGCATGAAAATGTTTTAAAAATATCATTTTTCTTAACACATTATATGAAACAAATATTCCATGAAACAAGTGGACGATTATAGTAGCACAAAATAAATAGAGTAATTATGGATTATAGTTATATATGTTGACTTTATAGTTGCAAGATGTAATTATTTGATTTAAATGAAAAAAACTACGAAGAGATATTATTTTTGGGAATAGAAATTTTGTGTAGTTACAAAATGCATTTCTATTCCGAGAACATAAATTTTTTTTTTAGTTACCAAACATTTTATGATTTTCTTACATAAATATTATTTTAATTAGATTAACAATAAAAAGGCTAAAAAAATTTTACCAACAAAAAAAAAGATAAAAATATAGGCCATGTGGCCACCGCACCATGTTGGTGTGGCATTGTCGATGGCTGGCATCCAGGCCAACTACAAGGGAGGGTCGTAGCCCTCTCTCAATTCTGACGAGGGCTTGCTGGACCTCGTGGACGAGCCAGTGATGCTCCACTGGCGATGGGGTAATGACTACAGAAGAGAGGTTTTTGCCCTCCTTCCGTCAATGGTTTATATTTTCTATTTTGTGTTTTTTTTTTAATTTTGACCTTCTTTTAGTTTGTCTTTTTTTTGTGTGGAAAATCTTCCGGATTTTTCTAACTGAATTTAATTAAAATTTGGCGTAAAAAAAAAAGATCTAGATCAAAATGGAGGCATTTAAGTACTTTAGTTCACTTTAAGGCCACATAGAACACCACATATGAGAGAGAAAATAATAAAAAGAAGAGGAATTGGATGTCCAAAGCAGAAGTCCCCAAAGTTACCTTAAAAGCACGCGCAAGGAACCGACACACGAAGAAAAAAGAAAGCTAGTTACATCATCATTATTCAATACTTAAATTGGACGGAATTAACGAAAAAATTTGATTACACTAATTTAATAAGTTTTATGACTTGATTACACTTTAAGAAAAATTATTACTAAATTGCACTTTCACAATAATTTTTAAGATTTATACTACACTTATCCCTAACTATAATGAAGTGACATTTGACCTAATTTTTGTGCCCTAAGTAGACCAAAAACCAGACAATCCCACAACAGTTGCAAATCGCAATAACTTGCAGCCTGAGTGCATAAAAGTTTAGGAATCGAATTTGAGTTAGGATTGGGCACTTCTCTGATAGGGAGATATATCACACAATATTACGATGTGTATTGTAATTAAGAGTATAAAAGCCGTTACATGTTGCAGACTTATTTAAGACTCGTAAAATAAGAAACGGTATCTGACCCAAAAAAAAAAAAAACGGTACGGTGTATAACATACTTGTAGAAGTTCTTTGTTTAGAAAATAAATCCACAGGAAAAACAAATTTTTATTTATTTCTTTTGTTTCTTTTCCTATGTTTAGCCAAGGAAAAACATAGTGAGAAGAACTCACTAAAGGCGGGAATAAAGAATACATGGACACTTTCAAGTTCCTTACAAGCATCACTCATAGTCGCAAACAATATCTCTTTCTCGCTCGCTCTCTGCTTCTCCCAGAAGTCGCACACCGAGCAAAGCAAAGCGAAAATGGAAACCCCAAGACACAGCTGCCTAAAACTCGTACTCCCAAACCCCAACGAATCCAAGAAGACCGAACCCATCTTCGTCAAGGCCACATGGTTCGACACCCACTTCGACCTCTCCATCACCGACGGCCTCGATGCTTGGGTTTGCCAAGGTACCATCTTTGATAAAGACCCAGTTTTTGTTTCGCATGAATCACGTATTTTTGCGGGCATATTTGCTTTCATTGATGATTTTAGTATCTGGGTTTTGATCGTCGGCGCTGTTTTGACACAGACCCAATTTTCTTGAAAGAAAAGTACATTTTTTTAGGGAATTCGCTTTTTTTGATTATTTAGGTATCTGGGTTTTGATTCATTTTTGCTTTTTACCTTCTTTCGGTAGCATCTGAAGAGGAGGTGATAGAGAGAGCGGCTCAGTGGGACCAGCCGGTGTCCGAGTACATTGAGTTGGCCGAGCGTTATTTGGGGTTTCAACAGCCTGATTCGCTTTATAAGTTCACTGATGCTGGCGATGGGAATAGAAGAGTTGGTTCTTTCACTTTTTCCTTTCACTTACTTTGTCTTTTGAAAGTTTTGATTCGTTTAGTTTTGTTATCTTTAGTTTATTGCAATTTAGTGGGAAAATGCGGGTCTATAGGGAGGGAGTGCTGTGGGAACCCTGCTTTTGTTAGTGGCAACCTGGGGCATTCTCCATTGGCACTGTGGTTCATGTATTCATTTGGATTGTTGGATGGAGAATTTTGAGATGATTACATGTAGCTGAGCTGGAAGCATGAAGTTTAACTGGAAACTGTTTATGTGAAATGTGCGATTAATTCTACCAATGAAATAAGCTGGAGAATTGTGGTATGCTAGCTTTTTAGCGGGGTATAAAGAGTGGACATGGCTGCCAATCCAAGCATAATGCTGCTTCCTGCTCATGCAGTAATAATATATGGAACAAATGGAAATTTGCTTTGCTGGTATTGGTCAAAGATGCTCAATCTATCTTTTGGTTGCTGTTCTACTATTCTGCTCCTGTTGATTGATTGGAAAACTCAAATTGTTTGTCACATATGATAAGATGAGGGATTGTGCAGTTATCCTGGACGTTTGAGAAAGAAGGGACCAAACTGGAGTGGCGATGGAAATGTCGACCTTCACCAGACTGTAAGAAGACTACTTCAGGAATCTTGGACTTTCTTATGGATGCCAACATAAGACTCAGTGTATGATTGCACATTCTTGATGCATTCTCCTGGCTTTACTTTGTTTTTTTCTTCTTCTTTTTTCAGTTAATTGGTAGACAGGCATAGTGACTTTGGTAGAGCTGTGCTATCCATGTACTTTGAATGCATATCTAAGGGTCAGCTTACATGTATATTGCATGTCAAACAATTATGTGGTCCGATAGTGGTTGAAGTGTTGGGTGATTTGCATAAAGTAAATGGCTGGATACAACTGCAAGTCGTGGGTATCAATTAAAGCAATGTGAAGTGAACCCTCCCATTTCTTGTGACCCTGTTCATTCCAAGAATTTGTCTCATAATTACTCATCTTGAATTCGGCCGCTTCAATCATTTATCAGGCTGAAATTTATTGTTGTCCTTGTCATGACACTGCTGAGCCCCTTGAGCTCTCCAGGTGTTTAACTGCTTTACATGCATGCTTGTGCAGGAAGAAGTTGTGAGCAAAACTAAATCGTTTGAGAGGCTGAAACTGGAAGCTGAGAAATGTCTAGCGCAAAGCGAGAGATTCAACCACGAGAAGATGGAATTTGAGTCAGCAATCTATCCAAAGGTACAACTTTGTGCTTATAACATGTTGCACATCCAGTATCATACCAGAATCAGTCCTATCGGAGCGGGTTCGCGTGTGCAAAGCTTAAATTCTGAGCATATTTTTGTCATGCGCTTTCTTCTAGTAGTTTTGTATCTGCAGATGTTTCTCTGGATTCTTTTGACTAAAAAAAAAAAAAGATGTATGCAGCAGATTTGAAAAACGTTGTTCTTTAGCATTACTTTTGGATTGTTTCGTGACTTAGAGAATGCTTATCCTTTGTTCCCCGTTTGATGTTCGTCACAATACCGTAGTATTCACACAATTTTAGCTGTGGACGTGTTCTGCTCAGTTGGAGAATGATCAGGTCAGGGTTTTTTTGCCTATATACTAATGTTGTTTGTTTCAGGGAGGATAACCGAAAATTCTTTATTCGAAAAGTAGCAGCAGTCATTTTTGGTTTTCCTGGATGAGGAAGATGCGATTATCCTAAAAGTGATAAAGCAGGGTAGGAATACCTGCTAAAGTATTCTTGGTGTGGGACTGACTTAGCCTTTTTTTACTTGTAGTTTCTTGGTATCTTGAACACGAAGAAAGCAAAACTTAGAGAACTTCGCAATCAGTTCGCCAAGCAGGATGCCACGGGGAAATTTGCACAAGAAGATGAAGATGAAGACTCTGCAGAACAGACGGAGACTTTTGATGAGGAAACGAGCGATGATGCGAAAAGCATGGAAGAAACTGCGGATGCAGGAACATCAAAGGCTATGCCGAGGAGCAATGCCCGAGGGAGGAAAAGGATTACACGGAAGTAGTGTCATGCTTACAAACTTAAACGACTCTTTGTACCGTGACTTTGTTCAACAAATTATAGTTTCTGCTGTCCTGCAAGGTAGTACAAAAACATTGTTGATTGTACATATTTTTACAGAGCATTAGGAAGCAACTCTGGTGATCTTTTAATTTTGTTTTGTTGGCCTTTGACACTGAGATTGTATGGATTGAGAAAATTGTCTTTAACATAGAAAGAAAAGCCTGCATCCGCCTAAATTTGGACAGCCCAAAACTCCTCAGACATTCTTCGTTTTTTCTTCACAAAAAATTACTGCTTCCATTTTTTTTTTCTAACCTCGACTTTAATTACTTCTCTTGTATTGGTTTTTCAGATGAGGTACTTTTATATTTTCAATCATACACAATTAGTAATATTCGTAATTGACAGAGATACATAAATTTGCTATGCTTCGTGACTAAGTTTTGATATCAGTATGACTGTTCCGAATGACAATAGTAGAAATATCCGAATTTCCAATGCACTGATCACTCATCCTCTCAAGGATAGTACCAGAAAACTGGAATTCTCCGCTGCATAACTTGAATAGAACAGAGAAACTAATAATTTGGAAATGAAGTAGATCGTTGAATAAAGTAAACGGGTTCTTCTTGCAGGTTCTATCAAGCACCTTCATGACATATACAGGCTTTTACGAAGCATTGGGAAGTGACTGAATGAACTCCCGACATCGCGCATCAACCGACACAAAATATAATAATCTCGAAACAACTGCTTCATTAGGCGAAAATTTCCTTGCACGCATTTCCCGTAGAAGTTGCAATGCTTTATCCACTTGCTTGTCCTGCAAAAATGCTCCGATGAGAATATTGTATGAAATTGAGTTCGGGACGCAACCTTCTTCCTGCATTTTCAAGAATAATTTCTCGGCTCTTGCTAACATCCCTCCCTTGCAGAGGCCATTGATCAAGCTGTTGTATGTTACAACATCGGGAACCAATCCCGGCTCCAACATGCTCTCAAATAAGTTCATTGCTGCCTCAATTTTACCGGCTCTACAAAACCCATCAATCAGAATGGTGAACACCTCGATCGACGGTTCAAGTCTGGCACTGCTGAGGGACGGATACAGATCCATTGCCTGGTCAATAAGTCCATTTTTACAGAGACCGTCCAGCACAACCTCGTAAGTAGATAGCGCTGGTGCTGGAGAGCCACGAGTCAGCATTTGAGTGAAGAGATGATATGCTTCATCAATTTTATCATGCTTCACGTACCCATTAATCATTATGTCGTAGGTAACAACGTCGTGCTTCAGGCCCTTATCCTCAATCAGATGGAAAATTTTCGCAGCATCATCCAGCCTACCCGCCAAACATAAACCATTTATGAGGGTACTGTAGGTGTATGTATTAGGGTCCACGCCTTTCTGAATCATCACTTCAAATACCACACCCGCTTCGTTTACTTTTCCCGTTTTGCATAGACAATCTATCAGGATGCTGAAAGTGACGACGTTGGGGGAAATGCCTCTCTCTGTCATTAGATGAAGCATTTTGATGGCTTCAGTCCATTGTCCAGCCTGGCAGAAAGCATGGATTAAAGAGTTGTATGTGATCACATTAGCCGAGATACCACGCTCCACCATTTCGTCATAAATTGCTACAGCTTGCCCCAATCGCCCTGATTTACACAACCCATCGATCACTGAAGTGTAAAGCACAACACCAGGCTCAGGTCGTTGGCTAACCTGATCACGAAACAACTCTAATGCATCATCGATCAGCTGGGCTTTGCATAGAGCATCGACAATCATGCCACACGTCTGCGCATCAGCCTCAAATCCCTGCTTTGTCATCCTCTTATGCAATTCCAGCCCCAGCGCTGTCTTTCGTGTTTTACAGAGCTCTCCAATTAGGGCCCTGTACAAAACTGAACCCACCATCCCATCGAATCCTCTAAGAGCCAATTTGTCAACCATCTCAACTGCATCGATGGCTTTCCCCACCAGGCACAAACCTTTAAGCAGGGTATTGAAAGTCACCTCGTCGGGCTCGAAACCGAGCTTCACGATCTCAGCAAATACTCCGAACCCACAGTTAATCATTTCCAGATGGCACCAACAATTGATCAAAATATTCAAGGTACACAAATCGGGCCTGATCCCTGCCCCATTCATCTCCTTGTACAAGGCGACCACGTCCGAGTACGTCTTATTCTTGGAAACCGCCCCCAGCACGTGATTAAACGTATCGACGGACACAACGGGCTTGACTCGAACCAGTGTTCGGAAGTAACCGAGCGCTTCATTCAGCGAGAGGGTACCTGATTTGCAGCGTTGCCTCACTTGACGCTCGACCTCCGTCGGACTGCTTCGAGGTTGGGATGGTGATTCCGGGTCCTGGAACAGAGATGACAACGAATGCGGAGCTTTCGTCGCGGGAGTGCGGTTCTTGAAGAACTGGCGCATCTTAGTCGCATTGGCGATGGATTCCCGGGGACGAGAAGATGACCCAGCTTCCGACTGTTGCTCATGTAAACTCCTCCATCTGGGACGTAGTGTAATAGAAAGAGCTAAATCGGTGACTTGTCTCTCGCTCTAAAGTTGGTCATTTAGAACTCTCATTTTTTTTCTCTATTTTTTCGATTAATACCGCAAAAAACTCCAAATTAATATATTTATAATAAATTTACCCTAAACTTTCTTTTTAATTATGAAAAAATTCAAATTGGTACATTTATGATAAATTTACCTCCAAACTATTTGTTTGACTACCAAAAATCCCAAATTAGTACATCTGTGACAAATTTAACCTAATTTTTTTTACCACGAAAAATTTCAAACTGTTATACTTTTGACAAAATTTACATTTTGTTAAGTTGGGTTAATACCACAAAAAATCCTAAATTGATACACTTGCGACAAACAGAGGAAAAAACCACAAACCGATACACTTGTGAACTATCATGTGTCATCCAACCCAGTAACTTGACGTTAAATTTAACGAAAACTAACGAAGGGTAAATTTATCACAAGTGTACCAGTTTGAGATTTTTTTGTGGTTAAAAACTAATTTAAGATAAATTTATCACATGCATATTAATTTGGGATTTTTCGTGGTACCGACCCTTATTTTTTCTTCTATCTCTAGCCCTCATTTTTTTTTTCAAAATTTTGCTTAGCTTTTTCGCAAAGGGCGGAGTCGAATCCTGCACATATTAGCCTTCCCCACCCCCCTTAATTACTGTGACAGAACTAATCAATAATTCTGACCAAATATCGCAGTCGTTGTATTTTGATATCGATGGATGATGGTGCACCAAGAGTGGAACAAGAACTTGATGTTTGGGTTTCAATACTGATGAAAAGGCGTTTATTGACGGCAACACAAAAATTTTTCTGAAGAAACAAGAGCAAGTGTTGGATTGACAAAAGTGAATCAACAAGTGTTATGACCATAAATAAGCTAGATCAATCTTCTTCTATAGGTGTTTGTGCTTGTCTTTCTTCTTGGTCCCAACCTCCCCTTTAAATTTGTTGTCTTTGCCATTGTCAGCTAACATCATGGATTTTTTTTAATCTGACGAGGTCATTAATCTTTGTTTAACTTCTTCCTTGTCATCACGAGTCCCCGTAGGGATGAGCATGGAACAGGTGGGACCGGTCCAGACCTAGACCCTAAACTTGACCCTATTATAATCGGTTCCCAATTTTTGGAACCAAGACTCTATCTTGTTTAACTTGGAACCTATGTTGGAACCGACCCTATTTTTCGGTTCGGTACTAGGGTCTACCCGGTTTCCCTATATTTTAGTTATCCCCAAAAGAAAATAAAGTTAACAGTTCCAGGGTCTACCCAGTTTCCCTGTTTTTCAATTATCCCCAAAAGAAAACAAAGCCAACGGTGTAGAAAATATATTCACTTTACTTAGGCTGCAGTGAAGACTGGGTGACACCTGCAGAGGTAAATGTGCTGCGAGTGCGTGAGGCAAGGCTATGGCCAAGACTTAGTCACTTTACTTAGGGTTTTTCTTTTTTAAAAATAGCATGTAAAACTGGTTCTATAAACTGGTCTGGGTGGGTTTTTACCTATACCCGGTTTCCAGACCGGTTCTAGCCGGTTCTCAAAAATTGGAACCGGTTCCCGGACCGGTTTTTCGAGTGGTCCGATCTGGATATCGGGTAACCCGATTTGGTTGCACACCCCTAAGTCCACTTGACTAACCTTCCATGAATTTCTCTGGTCTGCCTTGATCGTTCTCGATGCGAAATCGTCCTTCTGACTCGGTTGATATCTGTGGTCAGTTTGTGAGTGCTGAGAATTGCCCCCCATGACACCTGATCCCTTAAATTTATCTCTCAACTGTTCAATTTCCTTCTAATAAATAGCCCAACAGAACTAATTTTATGAATCTCTAAGCTATCAAATTTGATTGCCCGCCATCAACTCGGAGCTCTTCTTCTGGGATCCCATGGCGCCATTCCTCTGTTTTAGATGAAGATAGCTTAGTATGTTGTGGAATCCGCTTGCGAGAAGCCTCGACTCAGCGAGTTCTGTTCACAATTAACTGAAAGTACAATAAGTTTAGGACTTTTTGATAATCATATTGAAAATATTTCCTTAATCATAAAGTTTTCAATGAATCAACTGCACTTATTTCCTTAATTATAAAGTTTTCAATGACTCAAACTGCACTCATTTCCTTAATTATAAAGTTTTCAATGACTCAACTGCACCCTAAGTTTTTTAATTGGCGAAAGCATACACAAATAACTAATAATAGGACTAGGCACTTATAAAGATAACGGTTCAGCTCCAAAAGAGCTAAGTGGGCTTATTGGCGAGGTGAAATGATAATAAAATGTCGTTAGGGTGGTTTTGAATTATAACTTTTTATTTGCCCTTTTCTACTTTACCTTTTGATAGTTGGTTGTTATTTAAATATTTAGTAAAACGTTAATATGTAAACCGCGTAAAAGTTAGAATGGATGACAAAAAGGAAAATAAGATTAACAAGCTCATTTATTGATTGCCTAAAACTTTGTGTGTGTGTGTGTGAATAAGCTAGGCTCGCGCTATTTCCATTGTCTTATTGGCTCCTAACATCTCATATCGCATTGATTTGACTACATTAACCCTTATGTATCCCACTATTATCCTAAGATTATTTCTTCCTTTTTCTTCATTTTCTTTTGTTTCAATTATGCTAGAGACGAAACTATTTATGCTTCTCTCAAACAATATTTATTAAGGTTAAATGTGGGCCCCACTGATGATTTGATATTATTTCTCGCCTTCTACTCTTCTTCTTTTTTGATTTTTTCCTTTTCTTGTCCATTTGGAACAAAATCGGTGTTCTCATCTTCCAAAAGAAAAAATTTATTTAGTAGATAGCTAACTAATTATTATGATAATGAGTTGATATTTCTCTTTTTGTGCTAAGAAACTACAAAAAATAACCTAAGTATAAGTAAGAGTGAAAAGAATCATTTACCAGTTTTTGTATGCATTTCGTTCAATTATATTATTAATATGTGTCATTACGTTGTAATCCGTGTACTTTTTTCGGTCATATAATCCGTGTACTTTAACCGCTCAACTTTCATTTTACTAGGTGAATGCAGTAGTTCTATAACCATTTATTTTTCATACCATCATTGCATAATGTTTTGAAAGATACCTTCAAAAAATTAAAAATACGACAAAGTTAAGCATATAGAAAATTCCAAACATCCGTTATTATCATACAAATGCATAAGAAAATAGTCTCTAAATATTATTATATAGAATACTATATTTGCCTTGAATACTAGTATAATTAGCTGTTGATAAGAAACTATAACAATTGTAATCACATTATAAGACAACTCATTCAAACCTTTTGCGAACACATATTTCTTGTCAATTCTAAACGCATCAAAATTTTTATAGAACCATCCATGAAAGGAAGAAAACACAATATAATAAAAGATCGATAAATTGTATATAACGCATACATTAACCATAATATTCAATCTTTGAGTAAATTCTCTTAAACTTGTATTGAAAATCAAAATCGAAAATTCACAGTCATGAGGATAGTCTATGGAAATAGAGTAAACAATTTACAGATAGCACTAACATTTCTCTACTCTGATGTATGATTGGTGGTTGCTCAAATCAAAATAATGGAGAATAAGTTCAGAAGAAAACAAGCATAAAGGAAGCTTGAAATGTTATGGTGCAGGAGAAGCAACTAGGGTGAAAAAAAATTATTTGAGACAGATGTTGGTAGTTTTGTCTTTTAGTAAATGGAAACAAAAGAAAGCAAAGGAAAAAAGGGAAGAAATAATATTAAATCAATAGTGGATCGGCAAGGGATAATGTAGTCAAATCAACAAGATATGAGATGTCAAGAGTCAATAAAGGGTTAAAATAGCGCGAGCCATAAGCAAGGGAGAAAATAAAATAGGTGAAGTGAAAGAAGATGACGACAGGGATATAAGTAAGTGTATTTACACAAGTAATTGACACATGGTTTAGATACTTATGAAGCCAATGCTCCAGCTTCAAAATGGCTAAGGCTCCATTTGGGAATGACTTTCTCAAGGGATTTGAGCGTCCAAAGGCCTTGGACCAAATTTTAAGTATTTGAAAAAATATTTTGAAATGACATTGATAGACCAAAATAAATGGCGTTGAGAAAAAGCGAGCTTTGGGAAGGCTAAAACCCAAGGCAGGTCTTAGGTGCCTTAGGCTTTCAACTTTCTTAGCATGCTTGTCCCTAGATTTAGTAAATTTTTCTTTCTTCCAAAACTACCCTCACTCAACTTTCGATTATCTGATTTTTCCTTGGCTACTGTTTATTTTCTCTATATTCATCTTCAATGCATGAGGGCGGCCGACGATGGGACATCGATGGGCTAGCAATGTCGTGTGGCCCAAACGACTGCCCAGGTGATATCACCTGGGTGCCTACCCAGGTGTGGGCTGCCTGAGGTCATGGGACCCTTGCAAGGGTTTGTGGAGGTTGTGTGATTCGAGGCAACCCTCGTAGATGTTGCGCGACCTAAGGCGAGGGTCATCTTGGTCGTGCATGATAAGCAACGCTTACCTTAGGTCGCGTAACCCCTTGTGGAGGTCGCGGTATCTCGACGAGGGCCATCTCAGTCACGCAACCTCAAGCGGCCTTGCTTAGGTTGCATGACCCTCTCTAGGGGTTGCTTGACTCTAGGCAGCCCTTGCTGAGGGTCGGGCGAGGGCCACCTAAGGTAGTGTGATCTCAAATGACAGCCGTCGGTGCCACTGGCCTGAGCCCTTATTGGTCGAGCAAAGGATTTGAGATTTTTTTTTGAATAAAAAATTGCCTTGCAAAAATAATTTTTCCGAACACTATTTTAGCCAAAATTGTTATACAATGGACTTTTAAGTTATAATTTAACAAACACAACTTGCATTTCGAAAACTCCTTTAACTATTTTTCCAAAGGCTTTCCTCATAAGTCTAACCAAACACAGCATAGGTGGGCTTATTGGTGAAGTGAAGTGATATTAAGGTGATTTATGGTGATTTTATTTTTCATTTTTATTTGAAATTTTTGATCTTATCTTTTGAAAATTGATTGTTATTTAATATTGAACAACTTAAATCTTTGAAACTATGTGTATATTAGCATGTCAAATCATCTAACAATTATGTAATTCTTTTCATTATTTACCCAAATAAAGATAATATTTCACTTTAATGTCAAATGTTGTTAATACTTTTCACTTTGTCAAAGTAGGTCTTAAGAACAAACTTGGTAAGTCCCAAATAATAAAGTTAATTTACACTATCACTTACATGTATTACGATTGGTGGATCATACACAATCAAGCTACTTCTTTAAAGTGTGTAATACCACGAAAATCTAAATTAGTATACTTATGACAAATTTACCCCAACTAATTTTTTGACCACAAAAATTCATATTTGTACTCTTGTGACCAAACTTTTGACAACCAAAAATTCCAAACCGGTACACCTGTCACAAATTTGCCCTCCATCAGTTTCCGTTGAAATTAGGTTTTTATACAACAAAAATCATAAACTGGTACGCCTATGACATACAGTGGGTAAAGAACCCAACTGATACACTCGTCAACTGTCGCATATCCTCTAACTCAGCAATTTGATGTATAATTTAACAAAAATCACGAAGAGTAAATTTTTTACAAGTCTACAGTTTTGGATTTTTGATAGTTAAAAAATCACTTTGAGATAAATTTGTTATATGTGTACTACTGTATAGTTTCTCGTGATTAACCCTTAAAAGGTATAGTAACTATTATAAATGTACAAATTTTGAGCAGAACCAAGAGCAATGCTTATTCTCTTTTTAAGTGATAAGTCCACTAAGGAGCAATTTTGAAAAACTTAAGTCTTAAACTTTGAAAAAGTGTAACAAAGTCCTAAAATCGTGAACTCATTTAACTTGGCTAATGAAGGATGCTGACGTGGATTTTTGTATTATTTTCTCTCTTAACGTGGCATCCTAAGTGGTGTTAAAGGTAACTAAATTCACCCGAAAAAAAAAAAAAAAAAACGTAGGCTATTTGGCCACCGTATCATCCCTGGTACGGCAGTGGATGGGAACCTTAGCTAACCATAGGCAAGGGTCCATGGCCCTCTCCTTGTTCTGGCGAGGGCTTGGTTACCCTTGCCGGGCATCATCGATGCCCCCACTGGCAATGGGGTGGTAGCCATAGGAAGAGGATTTTGCACCATTTGCTCCATCTGTCTAAGCTCCATTCATTGGTCGGCTCATTGCTGAAGTTGTATTTGCTCCATGTGAGACTCGCTTGAAGAACCTCGATTCTAGCTTAGCAATTCTAAGTAGAGTTCTGAAGTGTTCTGCCGTTTTTTTTTTTACTTCGGTCCGTCTAATGGAGTTGATGAGATAAATCGTAAAGAGAAAGAGTTAAAGAGATGTGTAAATGGAAGAGTTGTTGTTCACCTTTGATAATGCAGTCGCGTTGGGTCTTAAGTGTGCTTGCTTTGGGAAAACTGACATGGTGAGTTAACACAAGTTGCCTCATCTTTGCAGGGAAAATTGAGAGTCTCTTGACCTTAGTCTCCTGCATGCAAAAAGATGGGACGTTGTATGGAGGGAAAGACACATACAGTGACATTGAAATAGTAGATGACTTTGAGGATGATTGTGTCCAATACACAAAGCACCCTTTCAAACAACAATGTACTAAAATGTTTTAAACTATTTTAACTTTAGTAATCACTTCGATGGGTCACTGATGCACAATGACTTTTTTTCACTATTTAAATGAGAATATAGAACAGATAAGTATCAGATCACCAAACTCAATAAGTTACACATATATTGTGCAAGAAACAATCGGATCCTAAGAACTGAATATATCACCAAGAAGATTTCATTTCAGAAATCGCACAATCAATAGGGATCACATTCGAATTTTCATTTAGAACCTTTTGTATGCTTAGCTGCACTGCACGTATCTAAACCATGAGATATTAGGAATGAAAAAGTCTATTCTTTTATGCCCACATCTGACAAATTACATCTTATAGCAGAGGATACCGAAGCAGCTTCAATTGAGAGCCAAAAGCATATGAAAGATGATGCGAATCAGTTCAAAAGCTCAACTCCCATAACAGTCACTAAATGAATCAAGAAAAAGCAAGCGGGTGGAATTTAGAACCATTATAGTAGCCTAACAAAGAAATCAAAGAACACCTATGTCGATGAAGATAACACACAACAATAAAAAAAATCAAGAGGGCCAAGAACATGATAACTTTGAACAGCCGTATCCAGCTACTTCATGCGGAGCAATGAAAGTTTCGAAAAATTGCGGAGGAACCTAGACCCCAGATCGTGGCAGAGAAAGTTCAGCCATGAATCGAGTGGGGAGTGAGAGGGCAAAGGGCACTCGCGGGAGATCAGCCACGAATCGATCCCCTTCCTTTGGAGCAATCTAGATTTCGCCATTGTTTCAGTGGAGCGATCGTGAGATGGAGAGTGACGGAGCCCATGAAGAACCCTAACCACCAAAATGTGAGAGACAAAGGGCAATGGAGACGAAGAGCATGACACCGTTTTGTCTATACCCAAGAAAACAACGTCCTTTCTCTTTTAATAATCCACGTGGATGCCACATCAGGACCCTTTGTAGGAACCAAAAAAAGGGGAAGAAGGAATTTGCGGAAGCTGGGGGATTTAATTTGGAGAGAATAACAAAAATACGAATGGGAGAACAAACTACAAAATACCTTTACCAAGGTTTTACACAAGAAAAATACAAGCTTTGCTCTAAGCTTGTTTTCAAAAACTCTCAACTCTCTCTATATTTCTTCTCCTCCTTGATGATGCTTACAAGCAAAAACCCACACATATTTATAGCCAATTCTATGCCTAATTTTGCCAAACTTAAGTGTATTTATTTGACTACACACCTAATTTTAAGAGTTAAAAAACAATTAGGCATACCTAATTTTGACTAGCCATCAACTTGGACAATGAGTTTCCTCATGTTGGAATTTCTTCCAAAATGATTTTATTATTATTTTCAATAGCCTCCTTAAAATTGATTTTGGAAATCCATTATGCCAAGCATCGTTTTCAATTTCTCGAACGAATCCGCCTTCAATGGTTTTGTCATGATATCTGCAATCTGGTCTTCGGACCTACAGAAATCAACTTCAATCTCATCATCTTTGACTAGCTCACGGATATAGTGATACTTGATGTCAATGTGTTTGCTCCTGCCATGGAAAACAGGATTCTTGGCCAATGCAATTGCCGACTTGTTATCACACATCAATTTGGTAGGACATTTCTGCTCATGCATCAATTCACTGAGCATCCTACGAAGCCATATCGTCTGACAAGCCCCTGAAGCTAATGCCATATATTCTGCTTTAGCTGTCGAGAGTGCAACAACTTGTTGTTTTTTCGAGGACCAAGAAATCACTCTTGATCCGAGAAAGAAAGCATATCCTGAAGTACTCTTTCGAGTTTCAGTATCACCTGCCCAATCGGAGTCTGTATATCCAACTAGACAAAGTTGTCAGTATAAGAATATAAAATTCCATGGTCACGAGTTCCACTGACATACCGTAAAATCCTTTTGCTGCCTGCAAATGTGATTGATACGGTTTTTCCATATATCTGCTAATAATTCCCACTCCATAGGTAATATCTGGCCTTGTAGAAACCAAATATCTCAAACTGCCAACAATGCTTTTGAAATAAGTGGGATTTATCAGCTCACTAGTTCCTTCTTTCTTCAACTCCAATCGTTCTACTATGGGAGTCCGAATTGGTTTGAGCAACTCCATTTTCAATCGCTTCAAAATATCATTAGCATATTTTTTCTGTGAAATAAATATGCCATCATCTTTCTGCTTCACTTCAAGGCCAAGAAAATAGGACATCAATCCCAAATCAGTCATCTCGAACTTGCTAGTCATAGCCTCCCTGAATCAGAAAACATTTTTTCACAGCTACATGTGAATATCAAGTCATCAACATAAAGGCACACAATTATTATGTCACCATTAGTATTTGACTTGATATATAATGTATGCTCATACGGGTACTTTTGAAAATCATTCTCTAGCAGGTATGTGTTGATACGCGTGTACCAAGCACGAGGTGCCTGTTTTAGCCCATACAAAGCCTTCTTCAGTTTGTAAACTTGATCTTCATACCCTTTCTTCTCATATCCCTATGGTTGCTCCACGTAGACTTCCTCTTCAAAGACACCATTGAGGAATGCCGATTTCACATCCATTTGATGGATCCTCCAACGTTTTGAGCAGCAAGTGCTAAGATCATCTGGATGGTATCCATCCGAGCTACTGGTGCAAATACTTCAAAATAATCAATACCTGGCTTTTGCTTATAGCCTTTCACGACCAGTCTAGCCTTGTAACGATCCACCTGACCGTTGGGTTTGTACTTCGTCTTGTACACCCACTTGACACCAATGGGTTTCTTACCATGTGGTAAAGAAGTTAGTACCCATGTATCATTTTTCTCAATGGAGTGAATTTCTTCTTCCATTGCTTGGATCCACTTTTCTTCTACAGCTGCTTCATCATATGTTACAGGATCACATTCAGTAAATAAACAGAAATTTACTAACGTTTCATCAGTGATTCTGTCACCATTACTATCACCGTATCTTGTGACAACATAATCTCTGAATTTTGCTGGCGTCTCCTTCAGTCGTTGTGAACGACGAAGTGATGGTTCTAAAGCTGATGTTGGTGAAGATGTACCACCAGTTGAAAATGATGGATTCTTCTACTTCTTTCTCCAATGGTTCATCTTCATGGTGATGCTTTTCTGGTCACCCTTCTGGTTCCAGTCCCAAGCTTCATCTTCAAAAACTGGACATCCCTGCTAATGATTGCCTTTTCAGTGACTGGGTTATACAGCTTATAACCTTTAGTTATGTCACTGTAGCCAATGAAGATGCACTTCTCGCTTTTGTCATCCAACTTCTTTCTTCGTTCATCTGGTATATGGGGATATGCCACGCACCCAAATACTCGTAGAAACGAAACATCTGGCTTGTTGATGCTCCAAGCCTCGTCTGGGGTTCTTCCAAGAACACTCTTTGTTGGACACTGTTTAGTATAAATACAGCACAAGCAACCGCTTCTGCCCAAAAAATCTTAGGCAAATTTTTGGCTTTAACATACTTCTTGCTATTTCAAAAATTGTTCTGTTCTTTCTTTCTGCTACACCATTTTGTTGAGGTGTATAGCTAGCAGTTAAATGACGTTTTACTCCATGAATTTTACAGTATTTGTCAAATTCATTTGAGGGTAAATTCTCCTCCTCTATCCGATCTCAACGTCTTCAAATTAAAGCCACTATGTTTTTCAACATAGACTTTAAATTCTTTGAACTTGCCAAATGCTTCAGATTTTTCTCTCAAGAAATATACCCAAGTTTTTCTGGTAAAATCATCAACAAAGATCAGCATGTACCTTTTTTGTCCAAATGATTCAACCTCAACAGGGCCACATATATCTGTATGTACTAGTTCCAAGGGTTGCTTTGCTCTTCTGGCTTTCCCAACTGGAAATGATTTTCGATGTTGTTTCCAACGAGACATCCTTCGCATGGACGATCTGGACATTCAATTAAAGGCATGCCAGTCACCATCTTTTTCTAGACCAGTAGTTTTAGTCCACAAAATTTAGATGACCGTATCGAAGATGCCTCAACCAGTTGTTGTCTTTCATCATCGCTTGAAAACTCAAGAGGCTTTTCGTCTGAAGAGACATGGGAAACATCTGGTTTCTTCGTCATCTGCACTGTCGTGATCAACTTATTGTGGACGCCTCTGATGGTGCAAACTCCATTTTCAATGTGAACTTTGTGGCCTTTTCGGAAAGTTGCCCAACACTTAGCAAATTCCAAAAAAGTCTGGCACAAAGTAAACATCTGCAATAGCAACATTAGTACCATCTTTTGACTTGATATTAATGTTACCTTTGCCCATCATGGGAATTTTTGATTTATTCCCGAAGTTGACTTCACCACGACTCGTCTCATCCAATTGCGAGAATAATTCTTTCCGGCCAGTCATATGATTGCTGCAACCAGTGTCTAGATACCATATGTTGGTGTCTACAGTGCTTGAGTCATCCTTCGTACATGCTAGCACCATGTATTCTTCAGCATCGGTGGTATGTGCGTGCTCTGCCTGCTCGTACGTCGCCTTTGCATGGCATTCGGATTTGTAATGTCCGAACTTATTGCACTTAAAACACTTGACTTTGATTTGTCACGTGTTTTAAATTTTCCGGTGAAATTAGAATTTCCACCTCTTCCTCGGCCTCCTCCGTGACCTCGACACCTTGATAGCCTCCTCGACTTGATGGAGCGATACGACTTTGCAAAGCTGCTCGGGATATGAACCGACGGACTTCTGGTTCATTCTTTGCTCATGCGAGCATAATGAAACCCATCAACCACTCTTACGTCATGGTTGATATATCTTGGCCTTCTTCGATTGCCGCAACAATGTAGTCAAATCTTTCAGCAAAGACCTCAAGATTTTTTCTACGACTCGTACATCTTGAGTTCTTCACCATTAACCCTTAATTGGTTGACGATGGTTTGCACACGATCAAAGTATAAAGAGATAGATTCAGAATCATTCATGCGTAAAGACTCAAAATCACCTCGAAGTGTTTGAAGCCGAACTCTTCGAACACGATCGTCGCCCTTGTAGGATTTCTGCAAAATATCCCACGCGCTTTGGCAATCTCGACATTCGATATTTTTCAAATATCGTCTCCTCCACGGCTTGAAAGATCGCATATAATGCTTTCTGATCTTTCTTTCGGGACTCCACCAACGAATCCTTCTCCTCCTTCTCAAAGTGTTGAATTCTTCGTGGCATCGGCTACTTCGATGTAGCCATGCTCCACCAGGTTCCACAAATCTGTGATTGAACAAAACCTTCATCTGGACGGACCAATTGTTGAAATTTTACCATTCAACTTGGAAGTTGATGACAATTGAACGGACTTGGAGGATGCCATAAATTGGCTCTGATACCAAA
>JAGVVM010021830.1:0-11885 GCA_019149425.1 Psidium friedrichsthalianum
AAACCAAACGTTGTATCTGACACCACATAGAAAACAAAAAAAATATAAAAAAAAAAATTAAAGATAGAAAGATTAGAAATAAATTTAAGCTAAAAGGAAGTTATCTGAAATAAAAAAGAAAGAAGATGATAAGGGGCAAGAGCCGCCAGAGGCGGCACCTCCTCCACCTAACTCTCATCAATACTTTTACTCTAGAAACCAATTTATTTTTTTAAGTAGAAAGATGTTGAATTTCTACTTTTGAAGATAAGTAAGTTATTTTACTTCTTCAAATGACTCAAAACTACTTCTGATGCAAAAAAAATAAAATAAATCCAAAAGTAGAAAATTGAAATTGCGTAACCAAAGAAATTATGCTTCAGAGGTTGTTGCATTACCAAATAGATTTATGCTCCAGAAGGACTTTTAGAGTAGAAATTCTACTCCATAAGGTTTATCATGCGCGTCCTTAACAATTTACGATCTTTTATTTAGTTTTTTCTTTGAATTTCTGATGAGATTTAGAAGGTTGCCGTTTTATGTGCAAGGAGCGAAAGATCCTCAAAAGGATATGCAATTAAAAAAATTTGACGAAGGTAACAAAAGAACCGATTCGACGAAACATATTTCCAGCACAAGGAAGACGAATGAGAACTTGCATTCGAAGCTCAACTCAACTCTTTTACTCTACTTGAACAAAACATCTTCAACTCTGCATGGAGAGAGCTTTAGCAAAAACCCAATTCGAGGGTTCACGATCAAATATCTCTGCGGGAGTTTGTGATGTTGTGTTCGACCAAATGTCACACATGTTTCATTTGTAGGAACAAAAAAGGAAGAAGGAAGGAGGAATTTTGCGGAAGCTTGGAGGATTTAATTTGGAGAGAATAACAAAAATACAAATGAGAGAGCAATACCACAAAATACCTTTGCCAAGTTTTACACAAAGAAAATACAAGCTTTGCTCTAAGCTGTTCTTACAAAAACTCTCAACTCTCTCTATATTTCTTCTCCTCCTTGATGATTCTTACAAGCAAAAACGACACATATTTATAGCCAATTCTATGCCTAATTTTGCCAAACTTAAGTGTATTTATTTGACTACACACCTAATTTTAAGAGTTAAAAAAACAATTAGGCATACCTAATTTTGACTAGCCATGAACTTGGACAATGAATTCCACATGTTGGAATTTCTTCCAAAATTGATTTTATTATTATATTTCCAATAGCCTCTCTTAAATTTAAAATTATTTTGAAAATCCATGACACCAAGCATCACTTCAATTTTTCGAACAAATCCGCCTTAATGGTTTTGTCAGATATCTGCAATCTGGTCTTCGGACCTACAGAAATCAAGTTCAATCTCACTATCTTTGACTAGCTCACGGATATAGTGATACTTGATGTCAATGTGTTGCTCCTGCCATGGAAAATAGGATTCTTGGCCAATGCAATGCCGACTTGTTATCACACATCAATTTGGTAGGACCTTCTGCTCATGCATCAGTTCACTGAGCATCCTACGAAGCCATATCGTCTGACAAGCCCCTGAAGCTAATGCCATATATTCTGCTTCAGCTGTCGAGAGTGCAACAACTTGTTGTTTTTTCGAAGACCAAGAAATCACCGCCCAATCGGAGTCTGTATATCAACTAGACAAAAGTTGTCAGTATAAGAATATAAAATTCCATGGTCACGAGTTCCACTGACATACCGTAAAATCCTTTTTGCTGCCTGCAAATGTGATTGATACGGTTTTTCCATAATCTGCTAATAATTCCCACTCCATAGGTAATATCTGGCCTTGTAGAAACCAAATATCTCAAACTGCCAACAATGCTTTTGAAATAAGTGGGATTTATCAGCTCACCAGTTCCTTCTTTCTTCAACTCCAATCGTTCTACTATGGGAGTCCGAATTGGTTTGAGCGACTCCATTTTCAATCGCTTCAAAAGTCATAGCATATTTTTGCTGTGAAATAAATATGCCATCATCTTCTGCTTCACTTCAAGGCCAAGAAAATAGGACATCAATCCCAAATCAGTCATCTCGAACTTGCTAGTCATAGCCTCCCTGAATCTGAAAACATTTTTTCACAGCTACTGTAAATATCAAGTCATCAACATAAAGGCACACAATTATTATGTCACCATTAGTATTTGACTTGATATATAATGTATGCTCATACGGGCACTTTTGAAAATCATTCTCTAGCAGGTATGTGTTGATACGCGTGTACCAAGCACGAGGTGCCTGTTTTAGCCCATACAAAGCCTTCTTCAGTTTGTAAACTTGATCTTCATACCCTTCTTCTCATATCCCTGTGGTTGCTCCACGTAGACTTCCTCTTCAAGGACACCATTGAGGAATGCCGATTTCACATCCATTTGATGGATCCTCCAACGGTTTGAGCAGCAAGTGCTAAGATCATCCGGATGGTATCCATCCGAGCTACTGGTGCAAATACTTCAAAATAATCAATACCTGGCTTTTGCTTATAGCCTTTCACGACCAGTCTAGCCTTGTAACGATCCACCTGACCGTTGGATTTGTACTTCGTCTTGTACACCCACTTGACACCAATGGGTTTCTTACCAGTGGTAAAGAAGTTAGCACCCATGTATCATTCTTCTCAATGGAGTGAATTTCTTCATCCATTGCTTGGATCCACTTTCTTCTACAGCTGCTTCATCATATATTACAGGATCACAATCAGCAAATAAACAGAAATTTACTAACGTTTCATCAGTGATTCCGTTACCATTACTATCACCATATCTTGTGACAACATAATCTCTGAATTTTGCTGGCGTCTCCTTCAGTCGTTGTGAACGACGAAGTGATGGTTCTAAAGCTGATGTTGGTGAAGATGTACCACCAGTTGAAAATGATGGAGGTTCTTCTACTTCTTTCTCCAATGGTTCATCTTCGATGGTGATGCTTTTCTGGTCACCCTTCTGGTTCCAGTCCCAAGCTTCATCTTCAAAAAACTGGACATCCCTGCTAATGATTGCTTTTCAGTGACTGGGTTATACAGCTTATAACCTTTAGTTATGTCACTGTAGCCAATGAAGATGCACTTCTCGCTTTGTCATCCAACTTCTTTCTTCGTTCATCTGGTATATGGGGATATGCCACGCACCCAAATACTCGTAGAAACGAAACATCTGGCTTGTTGCTGCTCCAAGCCTCTTCTGGGGTTCTTCCAAGAACACTCTTTGTTGGACACCTGTTTAGTACAAATACAGCACAAGCAACCGCTTCTGCCCAAAAAATCTTAGGCAAATTTTTGGCTTTTAACATACTTCTTGCTATTTCAAAAATTGTCTGTTCTTTCTTTCTGCTACACCATTTTGTTGAGGTGTATAGCTGGCAGTTAACTGACGTTTTACTCCATGAATTTTACAGTATTTGTCAAATTCATTTGAGGTAAATTCTCCTCCTCTATCCGATCTCAACGTCTTCAAATTAAAGCCACTATGTTTTTCAACATAGACTTTAAATTCTTTGAACTTGCCAAATGCTTCAGATTTTTCTCTCAAGAAATATACCCAAGTTTTTCTGGTAAAATCATCAACAAAATCAGCATGTACCTTTTTGTCCAAATGATTCAACCTCAACAGGGCCACATATATCTGTATGTACTAGCTCCAAAGGTTGCTTTGCTCTTCTGGCTTTCCCAACTGGAAATGATTCTCGATGTTGTTTTCCAACGAGACATCCTTCGCATGGACGATCTGGACATTCAATTAAAGGCATGCCAGTCACCATCTTTTTCTAGACCAGTAGTTTTAGTCCACGAAAATTTAGATGACCGTATCGAAGATGCCACAACCAGTTGTTGTCTTTCATCATCGCTTGAAAACTCAAGAGATTTTTCGTCTGAAGAGACATGGGAAACATCCGGTTCTTCGTCATCTGCACTGTCGTGATCAACTTATTGTTGACACCTCTGATGGTGCAAACTCCATTTTCAATGTGAACTTTGTGGCCTTTTTCGGAAAGTTGCCCAACACTTAGCAAATTCCAAAAAAGTCCTGGCACAAAGTAAACATCTGCAATAGCAACATTAGTACCATCTTTTGACTTGATATTAATGTTACCTTTGCCCATCACGGGAATTTTTGATTTATTCCCGAAGTTGACTTCACCACGACTCGTCTCATCCAATTGCGAGAATAATTTTTTCCGGCAGTCATATGATTGCTGCAACCAGTGTCTAGATACCATATGTTGGTGTCTACAGTGCTTGAGTCATCCTTCGTACATGCTAGCACCATGTATTCTTCAGCATCAGTGGTATGTGCATGCTCCGCCTGCTCGTACGTCGCTTTGCATGGCATTCGGATTTGTAATGTCCGAACTTATTGCACTTAAAACACTTGACTTTTGATTTGTCACGTGTTTTAAATTTCCGGTGAAATTAGAATTTCCACCTCTTCCTGGCCTCCTCCGTGACCTCGACCACCTTGATAGCCTCCTCGACTTGATGGAGCGATACGACTTTGCAAAGCTTGCTCGGGATATGAACCGACGGATTTCTGATTCATTCTTTGCTCATGCGAGCATAATGAACCCATCAACCGCTCCAACGTCATGGTTGATATATCTTGGCCTTCTTCGATTGCCGCAACAATGTAGTCAAATCTTTCAGTCAAAGACCTCAAGATTTTTTCTACGACTCGTACATCTTGGAGTTCTTCACCATTAACCCTTAATTGGTTGACGATGGTTTGCACACGATCAAAGTATAAAGAGATATCAGAATCATTCATGCGTAAAGACTCAAAATCACCTCGAAGTGTTTGAAGCCGAACTCTTCGAACACGATCGTCGCCCTTGTAGGATTTCTGCAAAATATCCCACGCTGCTTTGGCGGTCTCGACATTCGATATTTTTTCAAATATCGTCTCCTCCACGGCTTGAAAGATCGCATATAATGCTTTCTGATCTTTCTTTCGGGACTCCACCAACGAATCCTTCTCCTCCTTTCTCAAAGGCATTGAATTCTTCATTATCAGCTACTTCGATGTAGCCATTCTCCACCAGGTTCCACAAATCTTGCGATTTGAACAAAACCTTCATCTGGACGGACCAATTGTTGAAATTTTTCCCATTCAACTTTGGAAGTTGAAATTGAACGGAATTGGAGGATGCCATAACTTGGCTCTGATACCAAATGTAGGAACAAAAAAAGAAGAAGAAGAGGAATTTTGCGGAAGCTTGGAGGATTTAATTTGGAGAGAATAACAAAAATACAAATGAGAGAGTAATACTACAAAATACCTTTGCCAAGGTTTTACACAAAGAAAATACAAGCTTTGCTCTAAACTTGTTCTTACAAAAACTCTCAACTCTCTCTATATTTCTTCTCCTCCTTGATGATTCTTACAAGCAAAAACCACACATATTTATAGCCAATTCTATGCCTAATTTTGTCAAGTTAAGTGTATTTATTTGACTACACACTAATTTTAAGAGTAAAAAAACAATTAGGCATACCTAATTTTGACTAGCCATCAACTTGGACAATGAATTCCCATGTTGGAATTTCTTCCAAAATTGATTTATTATTATTATTTCCAATATCATTATCATTTGCATCATGTGCGAACATTCTTCGGATCTACGATAACGTGGCTCAAACGATCATGGACGCATCTACTGCAACTAGTGGGCAATGTACCCTCTTATCGTTTCATGATTACACACTACTTATGAGGGGAAATGAATGTTCGAAAGCGCCACGAGTACGCAATTGTGCTTACCGGCCATAAACAGCTGCCTCGATGTGCTTCGGATGCAAGTCGAATAGTATCTCAATGCGTTTGCCTATCAAGAACACACGCAAAATAATCAATCACAAAGTCAATCCAAAACATCTAAGATCGCTTGCAACTCCATTCCACACAAAAGCAAGATCTCGTCGGTTCGTTTCCGAAAGCTAGAAGATTAAAATTAAAATAAATTAATATTCTAGCTTTCGGAAACGAACCGACGAGATCTTGCTTGTGTGTGGAAGGAGTTGCCAAGCGATCTTAGAGTTTTGGATTGACTTTGTGATGATTATTTTGCGTGTGTTCTTGATAGGCAAACGCATTGAGATACTATTCGACTTGCATCCGAAGCACATCGAGGCAGCTGTTATGGCCGGTAAGCACAATTGCGTACTCGTGGCGCTTTCGAACATTCATTTCCCCTCATAAGTAGTGTGTAATCATGAAACGATAAGAGGGATACATTGCCCACTAGTTGCAGTAGATGCGTCCATGATCGTTTGAGCCACGTATCGTAGATCCGAAGAATGTTCGCACATGATGCAAATGATAATGATATTGGAAATAATAATAATAAAATCAATTTTGGAAGAAATTCCAACATGTGGAATTCATTGTCCAAGTTGATGGCTAGTCAAAATTAGGTATGCCTAATTGTTTTTTAACTCTTAAAATTAGGTGTGTAGTCAAATAAATACACTTAAACTTGACAAAATTAGGCATAGAATTGGCTATAAATATGTGTGGTTTTTGCTTGTAAGAATCATCAAGGAGGAGAAGAAATATAGAGAGAGTTGAGAGTTTTTGTAAGAACAAGTTAAAGCAAAGCTTGTATTTCTTTGTGAAAAACCTTGGCAAAGGTATTTGTGGTATTACTCTCTCATTTGTATTTTTGTTATTCTCTCTAAATTAAATCCTCCAAGCTTCCGCAAAATTCCTCCTTCTTCTTCCTTTTTTTGGTTCCTACATTTGGTATCAGAGCCAAGTTATGGCATCCTCAATTCCGTTCAATTTCAACTTCCAAAGTTGAATGGGAAAAATTTCAACAATTGGTCCGTCCAGATGAAGGTTTGTTCAAATCGCAAGATTTGTGGAACCTGGTGGAGAATGGCTACATCGAAGTAGCTGATAATGAAGAATTCAATGCCTTGAGAAAGGAGGAGAAGGATTCGTTGGTGGAGTCCCGAAAGAAAGATCAGAAAGCATTATATGCGATCTTTCAAGCCGTGGAGGAGACGATATGAAAAAATATCGAATGTCAAGACCGCCAAAGCAGCGTGAGATATTTTGCAGAAATCCTACAAGGGAGACGATCGTGTTCGAAGAGTTCGGCTTCAAACACTTCGAGGTGATTTTGAGTCTTTACGCATGAATGATTCTGATATCTCTTTATACTTTGATCGTGTGCAAACATCGTCAACCAATTAAGGGTTAATGGTGAAGAACTCCAAGATGTACGAGTCGTAGAAAAAATCTTGAGGTCTTTGACTGAAAGATTTGACTACATTGTTGCGGCAATCGAAGAAGGCCAAGATATATCAACCATGACGTTGGAGCGGTTGATGGGTTCATTATGCTCGCATGAGCAAAGAATGAATCAGAAATCCGTCGTTCATATCCCGAGCAAGCTTTGCAAAGTCGTATCGCTCCATCAAGTCGAAGAGGCTATCAAGGTGGTCGAGGTCACGGAGGAGGCCGAGGAAGAGGTGGAAATTCTAATTTCACCAGAAAATTTAAAACACATGACAAATCAAAAGTCAAGTGTTTTAAGTGCAATAAGTTCGGACATTACAAATCCGAATGCCATGCAAAGGCGACGTACGAGCAGGCGGAGCATGCACATACCACTGATGTTGAAGAATACATGGTGCTAGCATGTACGAAGGATGACTCAAGCACTGTAGACACCAACATATGGTATCTAGACACTGGTGCAGCAATCATATGACTAGCCGAAAAAAATTATTCTCGCAATTGGATGAGACGAGTCGTGGTGAAGTCAACTTCGGGAATAAATAAAAAATTCCCGTGATGGGCAAAGGTAACATTAATATCCAGTCAAAAGATGGTACTAATGTTGCTATTGCAGATGTTTACTTTGTGCCAGGACTTTTTTGGAATTTGCTAAGTGTTGGGCAACTTTCCGAAAAAGGCCACAAAGTTCACATTGAAAATGGAGTTTGCACCATCAGAGGTGTCAACAATAAGTTGATCACGACAGTGCAGATGACGAAGAACCGGATGTTTCCCATGTCTCTTCAGATGAAAAATCTCTTGAGTTTTCAAGCGATGATGAAAGACAACAATGGTTGTGGCATCTTCGATACGGTCATCTAAATTTTCGTGGACTAAAACTACTGGTCTAGAAAAAGATGGTGACTGGCATGCCTTTAATTGAATGTCCAGATCGTCCATGCGAAGGATGTCTCGTTGGAAAACAACATCGAGAATCATTTCCAGTTGGGAAAGCCAGAAGAGCAAAGCAACCTTTGGAGCTAGTACATACAGATGTATGTGGCCCTGTTGAGGTTGAATCATTTGGACAAAAAAGGTACATGCTGATTTTTGTTGATGATTTTACCAGAAAAACTTGGGTATATTTCTTGAGAGAAAAATCTAAAGCATTTGGCAAGTTCAAAGAATTTAAAGTCTATGTTGAAAAACATAGTGGCTTTAATTGAAGACGTTGAGATCGGATAGAGGAGGAGAATTTACCTCAAATGAATTTGACAAATACTGTAAAATTCATGGAGTAAAACGTCAGTTAACTGCCAGCTATACACCTCAACAAAATGGTGTAGCAGAAAGAAAGAACAGAACAATTTTTGAAATAGCAAGAAGTATGTTAAAAGCCAAAATTTGCCTAAGAATTTTGGGCAGAAGCGGTTGCTTGTGCTGTATTTGTACTAAACAGGTGTCCAACAAAGAGTGTTCTTGGAAGAACCCCAGAAGAGGCTTGGAGCAGCAACAAGCCAAATGTTTCGTTTCTACGAGTATTTGGGTACGTGGCATATCCCCATATACCAGATGAACGAAGAAAGAAGTTGGATGACAAAAGCGAGAAGTGCATCTTCATTGGCTACAGTGACATAAACTAAAGGTTATAAGCTGTATAACCAGTCACTAAAAAGGCAATCATTAGCAGGGATGTCCAGTTTTTGAAGATGAAGCTTGGGACTGGAACCAGAAGGGTGACCAGAAAAGCATCACCATCGAAGATGAACCATTGGAGAAAGAAGTAGAAGAACCTCCACCATTTTCAACTGGTGGTACATCTTCACCAACATCAGCTTAGAACCATCACTTCGTCATTCACAACGACTGAAAGAGACGCCAGCAAAATTCAGAGATTATGTTGTCACAAGATATGGTGATAGTAATGGTACGGAATCACTGATGAAACGTTAGTAAATTTCTGTTTATTTGCTGATTGTGATCCTGTAATATATGATGAAGCAGCTGTAGAAGAAAAGTGGATCCAAGCAATGGATGAAGAAATTCACTCCATTGAGAAGAATGATACATGGGTGCTAACTTCTTTACCACATGGTAAGAAACCCATTGGTGTCAAGTGGGTGTACAAGACGAAGTACAAATCCAACGGTCAGGTGGATCGTTACAAGGCTAGACTGGTCGTGAAAGGCTATAAGCAAAAGCCAGGTATTGATTATTTTGAAGTATTTGCACCAGTAGCTCGGATGGATACCATCCGGATGATCTTAGCACTTGTTGCTCAAAACCGTTGGAGGATCCATCAAATGGATGTGAAATCGGCATTCCTCAATGGTGTCCTTGAAGAGGAAGTCTACGTGGAGCAACCACAGGGATATGAGAAGAAAGGGTATGAAGATCAAGTTTACAAACTGAAGAAGGTTTTGTATGGGCTAAAAGGCACATCGTGCTTGGTACACGCGTATCAACACATACCTGCTAGAGAATGATTTTCAAAAGTGCCCGTATGAGCATACATTATATATCAAGTCAAATACTAATGGTGACATAATAATTGTGTGCCTTTATGTTGATGACTTGATATTTACAGGTAGCTGTGAAAAAATGTTTTCTGACTTCAGGGAGGCTATGACTAGCAAGTTCGAGATGACTGATTTGGGATTGATGTTCTATTTTCTGGCCTTGAAGTGAAGCAGAAAGATGATGGCATATTTATCACAGCAAAAATATGCTAATGACATTTTGAAGCGATTGAAAATGGAGTCGCTCAAACCAATTCGGACTCCCATAGTAGAACGATTGGAGTTGAAGAAAGAAGGAACTGGTGAGCTGATAAATTCCACTTATTTCAAAAGTATTGTTGGCAGTTTGAGATATTTGGTTTCTACAAGGCCAGATATTACCTATGGAGTGGGAATTATTAGCAGATATATGGAAAAACCGTATCAATCACATTTGCAGGCAGCAAAAAGGATTTTACGGTATGTCAGTGGAACTCGTGACCATGGCATTTTATATTCTTATACTGACAACTTTGGTCTAGTTGAATATACAGACTCGATTGGGCAGGTGATTCTTGGTCCTCGAAAAAACAACAAGTTGTGCACTCTCGACAGCTGAAGCAGAATATATGGCATTAGCTTCAGGGGCTTGTCAGACGATATGACTTCGTAGGATGCTCAGTGAACTGATGCATGAGCAGAAAGGTCCTACCAAATTGATGTGTGATAACAAGTCGGCAATTGCATTGGCCAAGAATCCTATTTTCCATGGAAGGAGCAAACACATTGACATCAAGTATCACTATATCCGTGAGCTAGTCAAAGATAGTGAGATTGAACTTGATTTCTGTAGGTCCGAAGACCAGATTGCAGATATTCTGACAAAACCATTAAAGGCGGATTTGTTCGAAAAATTAAAGGTGAAGCTTGGTGTCATGGATTTCAAAATAAATTTTAAGGGAGGCTATTGGAAAAATAATAATAAAATCAATTTTGGAAGAAATTCCAACATGTGGAATTCATTGTCCAAGTTCATGGCTAGTCAAAATTAGGTATGCCTAATTGTTTTTTTAACTCTTAAAATTAGGTGTGTAGTCAAATAATACACTTAAGTTTGGCAAAATTAGGCATAGAATTGCTATAAATATGTGTCGTTTTTGCTTGTAAGAATCATCAAGGAGGAGAAGAAATATAGAGAGAGTTGAGAGTTTTTGTAAGAACAAGCTTAGAGCAAAGCTTGTATTTTCTTTGTGAAAAACTTGGCAAAGGTATTTTGTGGTATTGCTCTCTCATTTGTATTTTTGTTATTCTCTCCAAATTAAATCCTCCAAGCTTCCGCAAAATTCCTCCTTCCTTCTTTTTTTGGTTCTACAAATGAAACATGTGTGACATTTTGGTCGACACTAACATCACAAACTCCCGCAGAGATATTTGATCGTGAACCCTCGAATTGGGTTTTGCTAAAAGCTCTCCATGCAGAAGTTGAAGATGTTTGTTCAAGTAGAGTAAAAGAGTGGAGTTGAGCTTCGAATGCAAGTTCTCATTCGTCTTCCTTGTGCTGGAAAATATGTTTCGTCGAATCGAGTTCTTTGTTACCTTCGTCAAATTTTTTAATTGCATATCCTTTTGAGAATCTTTCGCTCCTTGCACATAAAACGGCAACCTTCTAAAATCTCATCAGAAAATTCAAAGAAAAAACTAAAATAAAAAGATCGTAAAAATTGTTAAGGACGCGCATGATAACACTTATGGAGTAGAATTTCTACTCTAAAAGTCCTTCTGGAGCATAAATCTATTTGGTAATGCAACAACCTCTGAAGCATAAATTTCTTGGTTACGCAATTTCAATTTTCTACTTTTGGATTTATTTTATTTTTTTGCATCAGAAGTAGTTTGGAGTCATTTGAAGAAGTAAAATAAACTTACTTATCTTCAAAGTAGAAAATTCAACATCTTCTACTTAAAAAAATAAATTGGTTTCTAGAGTAAAAGTATTGATGAAGAGTTAGGTGGAGGAGGTGCCGCCTCTGGCGGCTCTTGCCCCTTATATCTTCTTTCTTTTTATTTCAGATAACTTCCTTTTAGCTTAAATTTATTTCTAAATTTTCTATCTTAATTTTTTTTTTATATTTTTTGTTTTCTGATGTGGTGTCAAGATACAACGTTGGTTTTT
>JAGVVM010021831.1:0-16113 GCA_019149425.1 Psidium friedrichsthalianum
AACAGTAGCCCTCAGACCCACTTCGGAACTCTCACGTCCTCCCTTTGAAACGACAAAGATGGGGTGTGCTCCGTCGAGGCCTTCCACAACCTCGCCATCTCGCGGTCTCAAGAAGATGAAGCTCGACAGAGGTTACGTCAAGGCGGACAAGGACCGCAGAAGCAATAAGCCCGCCATCAGAAGCGAAGAGAAGGACAACAAGTTCGCCACCGTGGTTGGAAGTGCTGCCCAAAGATCAGGCGAGGAGGAGGAGGGAGAGGAAGAATAAGGTGGTCTCGAGAGGGGTTGGCACAGAGAGAGTGAAGACCAAGAGCGACTGCGGTGGAGGGAACGATTATGCCGTGTCGGTGATCAGAGAATAGTGAACAGTAAGAAGATCAACGGAGGTGGAGAAGATGATCTTGTGGATGGTTGGCCCAAGTGGCTTCTTGATAATGTCAATAAGGACGCTTTGGCTGGTTTGGTTCCTAAGACTGCTGATTCTTATGACAAGCTGGCCAAGGTTAGTGTAATCTATAGATCCCTTTTAGGCTGTTCATTGTACTTCAATCCTTTGACTGTTCTTCCTTGAAGATCCTTATCAGTTTGGATGATGTTTTAATATTTTAGCACGACTCAACTAGGCGAAAATGATATTCGCCGACATAGTATCATGCACTCGATCGAGCAATCTCATTTTCAGTGAATATAAACATTTTGCAACCAAAGAAATGACTTGATAAGTTAGTAATATCATGTCAAGATTACGCGTTGTGCAAATGTTACATGATGATTCTGTATATTGATACTGTAATCGTTCCTGATATCCCGAGTTCACCTTTTGTTGCGTCTGTTCTCCCCCATTTAATTTTCTTTGCCGCCACTACACTAGCACAAACTGCTTTCCTTGGAATCATTTCGGACTAACTCTAACTGGCAGGTTGGCCATGGAACCTATAGCAATGTATATAAAGCTCGAGACAGGGACACCGGGAAAATTGTGGCTCTCAAGAAGGTCCGCTTCGACACGATGGAGCCTGAGAGTGTCAAGTTCATGGCCAGAGAGATCATGATATTGCAGAAGCTAGACCATCCTAACGTCATCAAGCTCGAAGGGGTTGCCACCTCGAGGATGCAGTATAGTCTCTACTTGGTCTTCGATTTTATGCCGTATGACTTGACCAGAATCATCCGCCGCCCAGGCTCACGTCTCTCAGAACCACAGGTCATTAATTTTAGCTTGCGCCCGGGACAACTATGTTACTTACGCACCAAGAAATTGTGTCTTGTTAGAACGATTCAATGAAAGTTTCGACTCTAAAACAGTTGCAGTAGCTTAATTTATTTTGTTACAAGTTCCTCATAAACTTGAGCATAACAAGTTTCATCTCTGGCGGCGCTTGTGTACGATGACAGGTCAAGAGCTATATGCACCAGCTGCTTTCAGGTCTCCGCCATTGCCACAAGAAAGGAATTCTCCACCGAGATATCAAAGCATCTAACTTGTTAATAGACAAGAGTGGCATGCTGAAGATCGCCGACTTTGGGCTCGCTAATTTCTTCAATCCTAATGAAAAGCGTCCGCTCACCAGCCGGGTCGTCACGCTCTGGTACAGAGCTCCAGAGCTCCTATTAGGCTCTACGGATTATGGAGTCGGCATCGACCTTTGGAGTGCAGGATGCCTATTGGCTGAGATGTTCCTCGGAAGGCCATTCATGCCAGGGAAAACAGAGGTAAAACCTGGATCTAACTCAGCACATAATTAGAAAGAATTCTTCTTGCATTTTGTGGTCTGAGGTATATGGGTTTGTTGTTCAGATCGAGCAACTTCATAAAATCTTCAGACTCTGCGGCGCGCCCTCGGAAGCATACTGGAAGAGAAATAAGTTACAGACGAGCTACCGACCACCGCAACATTATCAGCCTAGTTACCGTGAGACTTTCAAGGATTTCCCACCCTCATCGTTCGTCTCTTGACCAAGCTTCTTGCTTTGGACCCGGCTTATCGGGGTACTGCGGCTTCTGCTCTGGAAAATGATGTGAGCACGAGAAATTTCTCATCTGCTTCTTTTCCCATCAAAATTATCAGAAATTCGAGCGTTTACTCAGTTATCAACTTTGCGATGACAATATATGCCGATGTGATATTGAATTGAATTATTAGCAGGTTGATGATGCTGCAGATAACGGCTTTATCAAATTCTCCATCCTAGGAATCACTTTTATAACGATCTTGTCTTTGCTCTTTGTCTGACATTATTAGAGGTATCTGCTTGCAGTTCTTTAGTTCCGGTCCATTGGCATGCGATTTCTCAGGTCTACCTGCGCTGCAGACCGAAGAGTCTCCACCATCTCATCAAGCTAAGAACCTAAAGGGGTAAGTTCTGCGCCGATATTACAAAAATCGTTTCCATTTGAAGAACAGAAGCAGCGCTAAAGATCGTGCAACAATGAAAAACGTTTGGTCACTCATTAACGTGTCGAATGCTTGGAAAACAGCAAGTGCAAATCATGCCTGTCATTGTTGATTCTACAAATCGTCTGCCTTATACACTTTAGTACTTGAATATACGAGAGATCTAACCACTTCAGATTAAAAAGCAACATCTTATGCTGCATTGCCTGATAGCTCACGCATGGCTCGAAACTTGAAAGCCCATCTATGTGCTTGTATTGTTCCCCTTGACCCTTTTCCAGTGCTGAGGAAGGTATGCTTGCAAAATCACTGCCTGAACTGTACATATTTGCAGATGAACATGTTTATATTTTCAAGGCGATACAGACATTCCACTGACCAGTTTTTACTACCTTAACAGCAAAACAGACAGTGAACACATAGCGTATCCAGCTTTTAGGGGTTCAGATTGAACGCAATATCGACATGATAGTCTACCATCAACAAATGCATTCCTAAATTCTTCAAACGCCTTTAACATGTCCCTATTACGTTCCTTCCATCGTTCGTGCAGACTCAAGTCCACTAGAGCAAAGCAACTGTCTCGAACAAACGAGAAAGCACAGGATGGAGGGGCCGTTTTAGCCATCGAAGCCAAACGGGATTCGGAATCTTCTAAAGAGGTATACGTATGCAACTATACTATAATCTTCAAATGTGCTAACTTACACATTCCAGCCTGGAGTTTAATCACATAATTTCATGCTTCACTAGTTGTTTAAGAATAATTTATCTCACTTTTGAAATATCTCCTTGACATTCTTAAAGGTAGTTTCTTTATAGGCACTTCAACAAAGAGATCTTTCTTTTCTGCAGGTGAAGATTGCAGAGACAAGCTTCAAAAGTCAAGAGGCGACGAGCAATAGCATGAGCAGCGCGTCCTTCAGTCTAAAGCCGAACTTGCAAGAGGACATCACACACGTCTCTCTCTCTCCGCACCGATCCAACCTTAAAGCATCATCCCCAAGGACCGAAGGCCATCCGAACGCCGCCCGGAATATCCAGAACTACAGCACCCTCTTGCAGGCCTCCATTACGGACATCATCAATCCTAAGAAAGGCAACCAGGTTTCCCACATCCGGAGATCGCTCTCAACTCTGGATTTCCGCCACCTCGACCCCAAGAAGGTATCCGAACTCTTTGAAGTGGAATATTAAGGATTGAGGCCACAAGAGTGTGATTCCATTCCTCCTTAACTTGCTTGAAGCTTCTTTGTCCATTGATTATGCTTCTCCTTTCTGTTGTGCATTGTCCCCTTTTCCTGAGTCACAAATTGTTCTTTTAGGAGGCCACTAAAGTTGTAAAATCAATAGATCAGTCTGTCCATTCCGAAATAAAGGATTATGCAGTTTGTATATTCAATAAATTTGCTGTTGCATTGAGAATAATACTATATAACGTATGATTATGCACCTAGTATATCTAGTAAATTTGTCTGAGGCATCGACAGTGAATCCTTATAACGTATGATTTGCTCAAATGTGAGTCCTCCTAACTATCCTAGGCAAAAGCTCCTCGTGCTTAAGTTGGTGTATGAAGTTTTAAATGCGGACGCAAGTATCGAGCAATTGAGTCTTTCGAAACATAATAAGCGATGTCTGCACATAAGTTTTTGTGTGTGTGTGTGTGTTTTTAACGACTTGTATGTACTGGCCCATTTCAATTAGCACATATGGCGGAACTTGTCCATGTCGGGACTCGACCTCTGCCGACCGCGTTTGGAATATGCAGATCAGTTTCGAGTCTTATCGGGACGGCCATATGGTGTAGAAAGGACCACACGATGCAAATAGGACGTGGAATGTGATCCACAATACGAAGCCAAGTGATTTGTGATTCCGGGTCCAAATCTTGTCGGCTCGAAGATGGGTCGGACCGGGAAGGGCCCCCGGTCTGAATCTCCCTAAATGTGCGGAGGTTGCTCTGGTTTCGGTCAACACGTGTCCCCACGTTGTCCTTGCGTGACAAATCATTTTCAGGGCCAAACATCGACTCAATTCCAAGTTCCCGCACTCTCCAAAGTCAACAAGTTCTGACTGGCCAGGTGGGAGTGGAGAGAGGATGGCCCGAAATTGAATGTTTCGGTGGACATTACAACTCCTGGGTGAGCATTTTTAGGATCGGTCTAAGTTTCAACATGTTGAAATTCATTTTCTAATTTTCAAAACTTGAAACTTATTATGCATACCCTGTCACAAATTTCAAAGTCTACCCAAATTCTATCTATAGTCTTAAGTGAATGGTTATAACAAATTGTCATCTCTAATGATCACTATTTATTGTTACAATCCATTGACCTCATTTTATATTTAGACAAATAATAAATATAAAGCATTAATAAAGTAAAAGTCTCAATCATGAATATTGCTGAAACTGAAAGCTTAGACTAGTGGTTCCAGACTATGTATTCATAATTGGACCTCGTAAAATATCACAAGATCATGCGAAGATATAAATAAAGAAAAACACAAAGACTTGTTTCAAATTTCAAATGAAAACCCAAGACCTACTCTACATATCATAGAAGCTCGAATTGAACTATTTCCCGGGTTCTACCCTGAGATCATGCTCATGCCCTAATTACAACAACCCTATGACCCTTTTTCTTTCTTCATTATCGGTAACATGTTCATAAATATGGAATAGCTAGAGAATTTATAACATGCATAGTAAAGATTTTGTGGGATCATTACTAACTGCTTTTAAAATCTAAGTAGTTAGATGTTCCACGATCCTTTTCTTCTCCATAGTCGGTAACAATGTTCACAATCATAGAAAGTATTGCTAATTTTTATCCTGCCCAGCAAAGATTTTGCGATACCACTTACTAATCATTCCGAAAACTTAAAACGTTAAGTGAAGACGCGATTCAATGTGTAAATTTCTAATACTCTCCCTTTTGCATAGATGAGACCTCACTATAAGAGTCTCATCTATGCAAAAGGGAGAGTATTAGAATATTTACACATTGAATCGCGTCTTCACTTAACGTTTTAAGTTTTTCGGAATGATTAGTAAGTGGTATCGCAAAATCTTTGCTGGGCAGGATAAAAATTAGCAATACTTTCTATGATTGTGAACATTGTTACCGACTATGGAGAAGAAAAGGATCGTGGAACATCTAACTACTTAGATTTTAAAAGCAGTTAGTAATGATCCCACAAAATCTTTACTATGCATGTTATAAATTCTCTAGCTATTCCATATTTATGAACATGTTACCGATAATGAAGAAAGAAAAAGGGTCATAGGGTTGTTGTAATTAGGGATGAGCATGATCTCAGGGTAGAACCCGGGAAATAGTTCAATTCGAGCTTCTATGATATGTAGAGTAGGTCTTGGGTTTTCATTTGAAATTTGAAACAAGTCTTTGTGTTTTTCTTTATTTATATCTTCGCATGATCTTGTGATATTTTACGAGGTCCAATTATGAATACATAGTCTGGAACCACTAGTCTAAGCTTTCAGTTTCAGCAATATTCATGATTGAGACTTTTACTTTATTAATGCTTTATATTTATTATTTGTCTAAATATAAAATGAGGTCAATGGATTGTAACAATAAATAGTGATCATTAGAGATGACAATTTGTTATAACCATTCACTTAAGACTATAGATAGAATTTGGGTAGACTTTGAAATTTGTGACAGGGTATGCATAATAAGTTTCAAGTTTTGAAAATTAGAAAATGAATTTCAACATGTTGAAACTTAGACCGATCCTAAAACTGCTCACCCAGGAGTTGTAATGTCCACCGAAACATTCAATTTCGGGCCATCCTCTCTCCACTCCCACCTGGCCAGTCAGAACTTGTTGACTTTGGAGAGTGCGGGAACTTGGAATTGAGTCGATGTTTTGGCCCTGAAAATGATTTGTCACGCAAGGACAACGTGGGGACACGTGTTGACCGAAACCAGAGCAACCTCCGCACATTTAGGGAGATTCAGACCGGGGGCCCTTCCCGGTCCGACCCATCTTCGAGCCGACAAGATTTGGACCCGGAATCACAAATCACTTGGCTTCGTATTGTGGATCACATTCCACGTCCTATTTGCATCGTGTGGTCCTTTCTACACCATATGGCCGTCCCGATAAGACTCGAAACTGATCTGCATATTCCAAACGCGGTCGGCAGAGGTCGAGTCCCGACATGGACAAGTTCCGCCATATGTGCTAATTGAAATGGGCCAGTACATACAAGTCGTTAAAAACACACACACACACACAAAAACTTATGTGCAGACATCGCTTATTATGTTTCGAAAGACTCAATTGCTCGATACTTGCGTCCGCATTTAAAACTTCATACACCAACTTAAGCACGAGGAGCTTTTGCCTAGGATAGTTAGGAGGACTCACATTTGAGCAAATCATACGTTATAAGGATTCACTGTCGATGCCTCAGACAAATTTACTAGATATACTAGGTGCATAATCATACGTTATATAGTATTATTCTCAATGCAACAGCAAATTTATTGAATATACAAACTGCATAATCCTTTATTTCGGAATGGACAGACTGATCTATTGATTTTACAACTTTAGTGGCCTCCTAAAAGAACAATTTGTGACTCAGGAAAAGGGGACAATGCACAACAGAAAGGAGAAGCATAATCAATGGACAAAGAAGCTTCAAGCAAGTTAAGGAGGAATGGAATCACACTCTTGTGGCCTCAATCCTTAATATTCCACTTCAAAGAGTTCGGATACCTTCTTGGGGTCGAGGTGGCGGAAATCCAGAGTTGAGAGCGATCTCCGGATGTGGGAAACCTGGTTGCCTTTCTTAGGATTGATGATGTCCGTAATGGAGGCCTGCAAGAGGGTGCTGTAGTTCTGGATATTCCGGGCGGCGTTCGGATGGCCTTCGGTCCTTGGGGATGATGCTTTAAGGTTGGATCGGTGCGGAGAGAGAGAGACGTGTGTGATGTCCTCTTGCAAGTTCGGCTTTAGACTGAAGGACGCGCTGCTCATGCTATTGCTCGTCGCCTCTTGACTTTTGAAGCTTGTCTCTGCAATCTTCACCTGCAGAAAAGAAAGATCTCTTTGTTGAAGTGCCTATAAAGAAACTACCCTTTTAAGAATGTCAAGGAGATATTTCAAAAGTGAGATAAATTATTCTTAAACAACTAGTGAAGCATGAAATTATGTGATTAAACTCCAGGCTGGAATGTGTAAGTTAGCACATTTGAAGATTATAGTATAGTTGCATACGTATACCTCTTTAGAAGATTCCGAATCCCGTTTGGCTTCGATGGCTAAAACGGCCCTCCATCCTGTGCTTTCTCGTTTGTTCGAGACAGTTGCTTTGCTCTAGTGGACTTGAGTCTGCACGAACGATGGAAGGAACGTAATAGGGACATGTTAAAGGCGTTTGAAGAATTTAGGAATGCATTTGTTGATGGTAGACTATCATGTCGATATTGCGTTCAATCTGAACCCCTAAAAGCTGGATACGCTATGTGTTCACTGTCTGTTTTGCTGTTAAGGTAGTAAAAACTGGTCAGTGGAATGTCTGTATCGCCTTGAAAATATAAACATGTTCATCTGCAAATATGTACAGTTCAGGCAGTGATTTTGCAAGCATACCTTCCTCAGCACTGGAAAAGGGTCAAGGGGAACAATACAAGCACATAGATGGGCTTTCAAGTTTCGAGCCATGCGTGAGCTATCAGGCAATGCAGCATAAGATGTTTGCTTTTTTAATCTGAAGTGGTTAGATCTCTCGTATATTCAAGTACTAAAGTGTATAAGGCAGACGATTTGTAGAATCAACAATGACAGGCATGATTTGCACTTGCTGTTTTCCAAGCATTCGACACGTTAATGAGTGACCAAACGTTTTTCATTGTTGCACGATCTTTAGCGCTGCTTCTGTTCTTCAAATGGAAACGATTTTTGTAATATCGGCGCAGAACTTACCCCTTTAGGTTCTTAGCTTGATGAGATGGTGGAGACTCTTCGGTCTGCAGCGCAGGTAGACCTGAGAAATCGCATGCCAATGGACCGGAACTAAAGAACTGCAAGCAGATACCTCTAATAATGTCAGACAAAGAGCAAAGACAAGATCGTTATAAAAGTGATTCCTAGGATGGAGAATTTGATAAAGCCGTTATCTGCAGCATCATCAACCTGCTAATAATTCAATTCAATATCACATCGGCATATATTGTCATCGCAAAGTTGATAACTGAGTAAACGCTCGAATTTCTGATAATTTTGATGGGAAAAGAAGCAGATGAGAAATTTCTCGTGCTCACATCATTTTCCAGAGCAGAAGCCGCAGTACCCCGATAAGCCGGGTCCAAAGCAAGAAGCTTGGTCAAGAGACCGAACGATGAGGGTGGGAAATCCTTGAAAGTCTCACGGTAACTAGGCTGATAATGTTGCGGTGGTCGGTAGCTCGTCTGTAACTTATTTCTCTTCCAGTATGCTTCCGAGGGCGCGCCGCAGAGTCTGAAGATTTTATGAAGTTGCTCGATCTGAACAACAAACCCATATACCTCAGACACAAAATGCAAGAAGAATTCTTTCTAATTATGTGCTGAGTTAGATCCAGGTTTTACCTCTGTTTTCCCTGGCATGAATGGCCTTCCGAGGAACATCTCAGCCAATAGGCATCCTGCACTCCAAAGGTCGATGCCGACTCCATAATCCGTAGAGCCTAATAGGAGCTCTGGAGCTCTGTACCAGAGCGTGACGACCCGGCTGGTGAGCGGACGCTTTTCATTAGGATTGAAGAAATTAGCGAGCCCAAAGTCGGCGATCTTCAGCATGCCACTCTTGTCTATTAACAAGTTAGATGCTTTGATATCTCGGTGGAGAATTCCTTTCTTGTGGCAATGGCGGAGACCTGAAAGCAGCTGGTGCATATAGCTCTTGACCTGTCATCGTACACAAGCGCCGCCAGAGATGAAACTTGTTATGCTCAAGTTTATGAGGAACTTGTAACAAAATAAATTAAGCTACTGCAACTGTTTTAGAGTCGAAACTTTCATTGAATCGTTCTAACAAGACACAATTTCTTGGTGCGTAAGTAACATAGTTGTCCCGGGCGCAAGCTAAAATTAATGACCTGTGGTTCTGAGAGACGTGAGCCTGGGCGGCGGATGATTCTGGTCAAGTCATACGGCATAAAATCGAAGACCAAGTAGAGACTATACTGCATCCTCGAGGTGGCAACCCCTTCGAGCTTGATGACGTTAGGATGGTCTAGCTTCTGCAATATCATGATCTCTCTGGCCATGAACTTGACACTCTCAGGCTCCATCGTGTCGAAGCGGACCTTCTTGAGAGCCACAATTTTCCCGGTGTCCCTGTCTCGAGCTTTATATACATTGCTATAGGTTCCATGGCCAACCTGCCAGTTAGAGTTAGTCCGAAATGATTCCAAGGAAAGCAGTTTGTGCTAGTGTAGTGGCGGCAAAGAAAATTAAATGGGGGAGAACAGACGCAACAAAACTCGGGATATCAGGAACGATTACAGTATCAATATACAGAATCATCATGTAACATTTACACAACGCGTAATCTTGACATGATATTACTAACTTATCAAGTCATTTCTTTGGTTGCAAAATGTTTATATTCACTGAAAATGAGATTGCTCGATCGAGTGCATGATACTATGTCGGCGAATATCATTTTCGCCTAGTTGAGTCGTGCTAAAATATTAAAACATCATCCAAACTGATAAGGATCTTCAAGGAAGAACAGTCAAAGGATTTGAAGTACAATGAACAGCCTAAAAGGGATCTATAGATTACACTAACCTTGGCCAGCTTGTCATAAGAATCAGCAGTCTTAGGAACCAAACCAGCCAAAGCGTCCTTATTGACATTATCAAGAAGCCACTTGGGCCAACCATCCACAAGATCATCTTCTCCACCTCTGTTGATCTTCTTACTGTTCACTATTCTCTGATCACCGACGGCATAATCGTTCCCTCCACCGCAGTCGCTCTTGGTCTTCACTCTCTCTGTGCCTACCCCTCTCGAGACCACCTTATTCTCTCCTCTCCCTCCTCCTCCTCCGCCTGATCTTTGGGCAGCACTTCCAGCCACGGTGGCGAACTTGTTGTCCTTCGCTTCGCTTCTGATGGCGGGCTTATTGCTTCTGCGGTCCCTGTCCGCCTTGACGTAACCTCTGTCGAGCTTCATCTTCTTGAGACCGCGAGATGGCGAGGTTGTGGAAGGCCTCGACGGAGCACACCCCATCTTTGTCGTTTCAAGGGAGGAGTGAGAGTTCCGAAGTGGGTCTGAGGGCTACTGGTTCCAGAGAAGGAATGCAACGGAGAGGCCAAGGAGACAACATTGTAACGAACGAAACGTTGGACAACTTTTGTGATGGGAGAGGGATGAACGAGAATGTTCGGGGAGCAAAATGCTCGTGACTCACTCCGTCCTTTTGGCCGGCATGTGTTGGAACTTTCCGACGGGTATGGTAACAACTAAGGAGTTTCGTTACAATTGTTGTCTCCTATAGTTCATATATGCAAAAGAATGTTAGATGACAAATCTAAATTGAAGTGCAGATTGAGTAAACCAAATGATTCGAGCCCAACAAATTGACGTTGTGTCCTTAAGAAAAATTTGTCCCCTCCACCGGTACTAAAGGTTCTGTAGACGATTGCCTCTTAAGATAAAATAAATAGTCTTTCTTATGAAGTGATATTTCTTCAAAGGAAACCTTCGAACTCGACTTTGGAGAATAATCGCACAATTGAGTATGAAAGAGTGTCTGATGAATGCGTGCATATCTAATATCCATTTGAAGAATGAGAATTATAATAGTTCAATGAAGAGTCACGACGAACCAAAAGATTGCATTCGATCGCGACGATCCGAAAGATTGCGTTCGGTCACGACGAACCAAAAGGTTGCGTTGATGGCCAAATCGACCAACTGATGAGCGATCACAAACAGACGTATTTGTTCAAAAGAAAATTTTCAAAGAAGAAAAACATATATGTTCGGACATTAATTCATCGTGCCTGTTTGGTAAAAGATAAAACTGATGGGTAATAGGCTAAGTTCCAAATAATAATAATAATAATAATAATAATAATAATAATAATAATAGTACCCAGACTCAAGCCTAGCCTGATCTGATTCAACCTGCGGGCGGGCTGGAGGGTGCCGACGCACGTGGATCGACCCAACTTTGTGTAAGTCCTCTCTCTTGCACAAAAGTGGGGTGCCCCTTGGGACCTGGACCCATTATAGAGACTCATCTATTTAAACTCATTTCTATCATCTCTTCTATTCAATGTGAAACTGCCTCAACCACACTTTTTATTCACATTCTATGGGTTTTGGGATACCAAAATCCCAATAACCCCCCACATGAACGAGAAATTCAGATATCATGACTATTTGTGTATGCATGAAGTGCAATGTGCAATTATTCTATGAGAAAATACTACATCGGGATAAGTAGTTTGAGACTTTAAACTTTTCATAGTGAGACCTATCAAACTTACTCGGTCAATCAGTGGACTTGATGTCATTAAACTATCGACATTGGTGGAAGTCCAAATAATAGGAATCACACAACTAGCTCTCAAACAAAGCTGGTTCTCACTGTTGTGTTCGTTTTGGCCATGAAAACCGCCTAATTTCATGAGCGCTTTCAAGAATTTGGCCTTACAAATTCTTTATAGAAGCGACTCTCACTTCACACTCACATAGGTGATTTCTAAATGTGTGCTATATCATATACTCAAATCAGAATCATTAAAAGTTTACGCTTAACCTCTACATGTCAGTACTGTCTTTATACTGGAATGAGTAAGAGTTAACAGTATTCTACACAACCTGCATAACTTGGTTGTCCCTTTGAACCTACATCTTGAGGTCTCCAGTAAACTAAGTAGGGTTTCCACTATAATAACTTATTTTATAGGCTTTAGACCTATTCCCCTTGATGTTTTCACAGCCATTTCTTTAGTTAGGCCTTTTGTTAATGGATCCATAACATTATCTTTTGACTTCATATAGTCAATTGTAATAATTTCACTAGAGAGTAATTGTCTTATAGTATCATATCTTCGACGTATATGTCGGGACTTCTCGTTATACATAATATTCCTTGCCCTTCCTATTGTAGCTTGATTGTCACAATGAATACACATGGCTGGCACTGGTTTAGGCCAATTAGGAATATCTTCTACGAAATTTCGAAGCCACTCTACTTCTTCACTAGCCTTATCCAAAGCAATAAATTTTGCCTCCACAGTAGACCTCGCAATACAAGTTTGTTTGGATGATTTTCAAGACATTACTCCTCCATCAAGTAAGAATACATACCCACTTGTGGATTTTGTCTCTTATGCCGGTTATCCAATTTATATAATAGTATACTTCAAATACCGCTGAATACTCTGTGTAATGTAAAATAAAATTTTGAGTATGCTTTAAATAGCCTAATATACGTTTCATAGCTTTCTAATAGTTTTCATTTGGACTAATTGTAAATCGACTTAGCTTGCTCACAGTACAAGCTATGTCCGGCCTAGTACAGTTCATGACATACATTAAACTATATAGTATACTAGCATATTTATTTTGAGCCTTACTTTCATTAGTATTCTTTGAAATATGTAAATTGACATCTAGTGGGGTCTTTACTGGTACGATATTTAAATTCTTGCACTTTTCAAGAATCTTCTCAATGTAATAAGACTGAGATAGAGCTAATCCTTCATATTTCTTATAGATTTTAATCCCTAAAATAACATCTGCGATCCCCATATCTTTGAAATCAAATTTGCTTGTGAGCATACGTTTGGTTGCCTTGACAACGCCACTATCGCTGCCCATTATAAGACGACGAGCATAAAATGGCAAAACCATTATGAGTGCTCTTAACATATACATATTTATCATATTCATTAATCTTAAAATCATTCGACAACATGACTTTGTCAAATTAGGCATGCCATTGTTTTGGTGCTTATTTCAAGCTATAGAGTGACTTAATAAGCCAACATACTTTCTTCTCTTGTCCTGTAACAATGAACTCTTCAAATTGTTCCAAATATATCTCCTCTTCCAGATCTCCATTTAAGAAAGCCGTTTTCATATCCATTTGATGAATTTTAAGCTTATACACCGCTATTATGGCTACTAGCATCCTTATAGATGTAATCCTGATAACAAATGAATAAGTGTTAAAATAATCAAAACCTTCTCGTTGCTTGTATCTTTTCACTACAAGTCTAGCTTTATATTTATCAATAGTACCATTCACTTTCATTTTCCTCTTGAAAATTCATTTACATTGCAGTGGTTTATTACCAAGAGGAATGTCAACTAATTTCCAAGTATGATTTAACAAGATATATTCAACTTCACTATTGATAGCTTCTTTCCAAAACGGAGCTTCTGAGGACGTCACAGGCTCTTTAAAGGTCCGAGGCTCATTTTCGAACAAATATGTTAGAAAATCAGGTTTAAAAGAATCAGAAGTTCTTTGTCTTTTACCACGTCTAGGTTCATCCTCCTTAGGATCGCTTCTAGGTGTAGTATCCCGAGATCTCTTTAATTGTTAATCGACTCATATATCATGTTATACGGAAAGATATTCTCAAAGAACAAAGTGTCACTTAAGTCAATGATCGTATTGACATGTATATCTGGGATCTCAGACTTATCAACAAGAAATCGATATGCATTACTATTAATTGCATATCCAATAAATACACAATCAACGATTTTCAGTCCTATTTTGATCTTTTTGGGTTTAAGAACGGCAACCTTAGCCAAGCACCCCTACACTCTAAGATATTTCAAATTAGGCATTCCGCCTTTTACTTCTCATAAGGAGTTTGCTGTGTCTTTTTCTGGGGTACTCTATTTAAGATAAAATTTGCTATCAAAACAACTTTCCCCCATAAATTCTGCGATAAACCCGAACTAATCAACAATGCATTTATTGTCTCATTTAATGATTGATTTTTCCTTTCGGCCACTCTATTGAATTGTGGCGCATAAGGAGGAGTAATTTGGTGAACTGTACCAAACTCAGAACAAATTTTCTCAAAAGGAAATTCATATTCATCTTCTCTATCGCTCCTTATCATTTTAATTTTTTTATTTAACTGAGTTTTTACTTTAGATTTATAAGTTCTAAAAGCATTCATAGCCTCATTTTAACTACTAAGCAAATAGACATAACAATACATCGAGCAGTTATCTATAAAAGTGATAAAATATTTCGTACCACCCCTTGACAGTATTGATTTCATATCACATATGTCAGTGTGTATTAAATCTAAAGATTCTGTGATTCTATTATCTATAGAATAAAATGGAAGCTTAGAAAACTTAGATTCATCATACACTTGACATTTTTCACTTGGACATTTAAATTTTGGTAACAACCCCGTGTTCATTAATTTCTTTATTGACTTATAATCAATATGTTCTAGTCTAGCATGCCATATATTGAGAGACTCAAGCACATAAGTAGAAGCAACTTTATTTATAGCATCATTTTGTACAATAGTCATTACATTCAACTTAAAAAGACTATCACTAAGGTAACCATTTCCTACATACATCTCACTTTTGGAGAATATAAACTCATCAGACACAAATATCAACTTGAAACCATTCTTGCTAAGGAGAGATCCAGACACTAAATTCTTGCATATGTCTGGCACATGCAGCATATTGTTTAGTGTCACTATTTTTTCAGAAGCCATCTTCAGAATAATCTTTCCAACGCATTCAACCTTAGAGTTCGATGAATTACCCATGAGAGCTTTTCATCACCTTCCACAGGTGTGTAACATGTGAACATCGATTTATTGGTGCATATAAGACGAGTTGCTCCAATATCAATCCATCATTCTTTGGGGTTTCCTACCAAATTACACTCGAATATCATGGTAGCAAAACTGATATCATCAACACCATTGGATATCTATTCTACCACATTCGTCTTAGTCTTCTTTCTTTTCTTGGCTTTACAATCTTAGGCGTGATGTCCAGACTTTTCATAATTGTAGCATTTGCTAATGAACTTTTTCTGCCCTTGGGTGGATCCCTCTCCAAACGTTTTTCCTCTTCTTGCTTAGTTTCAATCCTTTTCCAACAACGTTAGCCCCTGAGACTTCCAGTTTTCTACCAACTTTCTTCTCAGAAAGTCTATTGTCTTTTATATCCTCAATCGAATAATTAGATCTTCAAGTGATAACTCATTTCTCTTGTATTTGAGATAATTTTTAAAGTCCTTTTGAGATGGTGGTAACTTTTCAATGAAAGTAATTACTTGAAATGAGTCACTAATTATCATACCTTCAGCATGAATATCATGCATGATTAATTGAAGTTCTTGAACTTAACTTAAGACGGTTTTGAAATCAACCATCTTGAAGTCCAAAAATTTGCCGAAAAAGAATTTCTTCAACCTGGCATCTTCCATTTTGTATTTCTTGTGCAGACTTTCCCATAATTTCTTAGCCATTTTCAACGGACTATAAACATTATATAGGGTATTGTCCAGACCACTGAGGATGTAGTGGCGACACAAAAAGTCAGAATGCTTCTACGCATCTACTGCAGCAAGCTTTTCCTTGTTTACCTCTTCTTCATCCAACTTAGAAGCGTCCTTTGTGAGGAACCTTGCCAGATTCAGAGTTGTGAGATAAAACAATATCTTCTATTTCCAA
>JAGVVM010021832.1:0-20669 GCA_019149425.1 Psidium friedrichsthalianum
CTTCTCTCCTGAACAAAAAGGGAGGGAAGTAGGAATTTAGTAATGCTTGGTTGCTTCCGAGTTGTCCCGTCAGTATTGAATCTTGCTCTTTCTTTAGCCGCTCGTCTCCTTTCTCTGCGTATTTCTGCTTGTCGTATTGGGCCCTTCCTTCCCTCTTTTCTGTTTTGGTACCCTCTACCACTGCTGGTCTAGGCTACTATAGTACCCAGACTCAAGCCTAGCCTGATCTGATTCAACCTGCGGGCGGGCTGGAGGGTGCCGACGCACGTGGATCGACCCAACTTGTGTGTAAGTCCTCTCTCTTGCACAAAAGTGGGGTGCCCCTTGGGACCTGGACCCATTATAGAGACTCATCTATTTAAACTCATTTCTATCATCTCTTCTATTCAATGTGAAACTGCCTCAACCACACTTTTTATTCACATTCTATGGGTTTTGGGATACCAAAATCCCAATAACCCCCCACATGAACGAGAAATTCAGATATCATGACTATTTGTGTATGCATGAAGTGCAATGTGCAATTATTCTATGAGAAAATACTACATCGGGATAAGTAGTTTGAGACTTTAAACTTTTCATAGTGAGACCTATCAAACTTACTCGGTCAATCAGTGGACTTGATGTCATTAAACTATCGACATTGGTGGAAGTCCAAATAATAGGAATCACACAACTAGCTCTCAAACAAAGCTGGTTCTCACTGTTGTGTTCGTTTTGGCCATGAAAACCGCCTAATTTCATGAGCGCTTTCAAGAATTTGGCCTTACAAATTCTTTATAGAAGCGACTCTCACTTCACACTCACATAGGTGATTTCTAAATGTGTGCTATATCATATACTCAAATCAGAATCATTAAAAGTTTACGCTTAACCTCTACATGTCAGTACTGTCTTTATACTGGAATGAGTAAGAGTTAACAGTATTCTACACAACCTGCATAACTTGGTTGTCCCTTTGAACCTACATCTTGAGGTCTCCAGTAAACTAAGTAGGGTTTCCACTATAATAACTTATTTTATAGGCTTTAGACCTATTCCCCTTGATGTTTTCACAGCCATTTCTTTAGTTAGGCCTTTGTTAATGGATCCATAACATTATCTTTTGACTTCATATAGTCAATTGTAATAATTTCACTAGAGAGTAATTGTCTTATAGTATCATATCTTCGACGTATATGTCGGGACTTCTCGTTATACATAATATTCCTTGCCCTTCCTATTGTAGCTTGATTGTCACAATGAATACACATGGCTGGCACTGGTTTAGGCCAATTAGGAATATCTTCTACGAAATTTCGAAGCCACTCTACTTCTTCACTAGCCTTATCCAAAGCAATAAATTTTGCCTCCACAGTAGACCTCGCAATACAAGTTTGTTTGGATGATTTTCAAGACATTACTCCTCCATCAAGTAAGAATACATACCCACTTGTGGATTTTGTCTCTTATGCCGGTTATCCAATTTATATAATAGTATACTTCAAATACCGCTGAATACTCTGTGTAATGTAAAATAAAATTTTGAGTATGCTTTAAATAGCCTAATATACGTTTCATAGCTTTCTAATAGTTTTCATTTGGACTAATTGTAAATCGACTTAGCTTGCTCACAGTACAAGCTATGTCCGGCCTAGTACAGTTCATGACATACATTAAACTATATAGTATACTAGCATATTTATTTTGAGCCTTACTTTCATTAGTATTCTTTGAAATATGTAAATTGACATCTAGTGGGGTCTTTACTGGTACGATATTTAAATTCTTGCACTTTTCAAGAATCTTCTCAATGTAATAAGACTGAGATAGAGCTAATCCTTCATATTTCTTATAGATTTTAATCCCTAAAATAACATCTGCGATCCCCATATCTTTGAAATCAAATTTGCTTGTGAGCATACGTTTGGTTGCCTTGACAACGCCACTATCGCTGCCCATTATAAGACGACGAGCATAAAATGGCAAAACCATTATGAGTGCTCTTAACATATACATATTTATCATATTCATTAATCTTAAAATCATTCGACAACATGACTTTGTCAAATTAGGCATGCCATTGTTTTGGTGCTTATTTCAAGCTATAGAGTGACTTAATAAGCCAACATACTTTCTTCTCTTGTCCTGTAACAATGAACTCTTCAAATTGTTCCAAATATATCTCCTCTTCCAGATCTCCATTTAAGAAAGCCGTTTTCATATCCATTTGATGAATTTCAAGCTTATACACCGCTCTTATGGCTATTAGCATCCTTATAGATGTAATTTTGATAACAAGTGAATAAGTGTCAAAATAATCAAGACCTCGTTGCTTGTATCCTTTCACCACAAGCCTAGCCTTATATTTATCAATTGTACCATCTGCTTTCGTTTTCCTCTTGAAAATCCACATACATTGTAGTGGCTTATTATAAGGAGGAAGGTCAACTAATTCCCAATTATGGTTTGACAAGATTGATTCAACTTTACTATTGATAACTTCTTTCAAGAACGGGGCTTCTAGAGACGTCACAACCTCTTTAAAGGTTCGAGACTCATTTTCTAACAAATATGTTAGAAAATCATATCCAAAAGAATTAAAAGTTCTTTGTCTTTTACTACGTTAGGTTCATCCTCCATAGGATTGCTTCTAGGTGTAGTATCTCGAGGCCTCTTATCATTGTTAATCGACTCATATATCATGTCATTTGGAAATATATTTTCAAAGAACGAAACGTCCCTTAATTCAATGATCGTATTGACATATATATCTGGGATCTCAGACTTATGAACAAGAAATCGATATGCATTACTATTAAGAGCATATCCAATTAAGACACAATCAATAGTTTTCGGTCCTATTTTACATTTTTAGGTTTAGGAACTGCAACTTTAGCTAAGCACCCTCACATTTTGAGATATTTTAAGTTAGCCGTTCTGCCTTTTCACTTCTCATAGGGAATTTGTTGTGTCTTTTTGTGGGGTACCTTATTTAAGATAAAATTTGTAGTCAAAACAGTTTCTCCCCACAAATTCTGTTTTAAACCAAAACTACTCAACAATGCATTCATTGTCTCTTTGATGATCAATTTTTCTTTCAGCCACTCCATTGGATTGTGGCGCATAAGGAGGAGTAATTTGGTGAACTATATCAACTCAAACAAATTTCCTCAAAAGAAAATTCATATTTACCTCCTCTATCACTCCTGATCATCTTAATTTTCTTATTTAACTGAGTTTCCACTTCAAACTTATAAGTTCTAAAAGCATTCATAACCTCATCTTTGCTACTAAGTAAATAACATAACAATACCTCGAGTAGTCATCTAAAAAAATGATAAAATATTTATTACCACCCATTGACGGAATTGCTTTCATATCACATATATTAGTGTGTATTAAATCTAAAGGTTCTGTGATTCTATTATCTATAGATTGAAAGGGAAGCTTAGAAAATTTAGATTCAATACATACTTGGCATTTTTCACTTGGACATTCAAATTTTGGCAATAACCCCATGTTAATTAATTTTTTTATTAACTTATAGTTAACATGTCCTAGTCTAACATCCAATATATTGGGAGACTCAAGCATATAAGTAGAAGCAACTTTATTTATAGCACCATTAGGTACAACAGTCATTACATTCAACTTGAAAAGACCATTACTAAGGTAACCCTTTCCTACATACATCTTACTTTTAGGGAGTACAAACTTATCAAACACAAAAACCAACTTGAAACCATTCTTGCTAAGGAGAGATCCAGACACTAAATTCTTGTGTATGTCTGGCACATGCAGCACATTGTTTAGTGTCACTATTTTTTCATAAGTCATCTTTAGAATAACCTTTACAACGCCTTCAACCTTCAAGGTTGATGAATACTCATGTAGAGTTTTTCATCACCTCCCATAGGTGTATAAGATGTGAATATCGATTTTTGGCGCAAATATGACGAGTTACTCCAGTATCAATCCACCATTCTTTGGGATTTTCCACCAAGTTGCACTCAAATATTATGGCAGTAAGATTGATATCATCAACACCATTGGATATATGTTCCACTACATTTGCCTCAGTCTTCTTTCTTTTCTTGGCTCTGCAGTCTTTGACACAATGTCCAGACTTTCCACAATTATAGCATTTGCTAATGAACTTTTTTTGGTCTTAGGTGGATCTCTCTCCAAACTTTTTTCTCTTCTTATTGGGTTTTGATCATTCTTCAACAACGTTGGCTCTTGAGACCTCCAATTTGCTACTAATTTTCTTCTTATAAAGTTTATTATCTTCCTGTAACCCTCAATCGAACAATTAGGTCTTCAAGTGATAACTCCTTTCTCTTGTGTTTGAGATAATTCTTGAAGTTCTTCCAAGATGGTGGTAACTTTTCAATGAAAGCAGCTACTTGAAATGACTCACTAATAATCAGACCTTCAGCATGAATGTCATGCATGATCACTTGAAATTCTTGAACTTGACTTAAGATGGTTTGAAATCAATCATCTTGAAGTCTAGAAATTTGCCGACAATGAATTTCTTCAACCCGGCATCTTCCATTTTGTATTTCTTGTCCAGACTTTTCCATAATTCCTTAGCCGTTTTCATGGACTATAAACATTATAAAAGGTATTGTCCAGACCATTGAGGATATCGTTGCGACATATGAAGTCAGAATGCTTCCACGCATCTACTACAGTAAACTTTTCTTTGTCTTCCTCTCCTTCATCCAACTTAGGAGCATTCTCTGTAAGGAACCTTGCCAGATTCAGAGTTGGAAGATAAAACAATATCTTCTATTGCCATCTTTTGAAATTAATTCCACTGAACTTTTCTGGCTTCTCTCCAGAGTCAAAACAGACGTAATTAGCGTCATTGATATTGAAGTCATTTCTATTACAAAATTAGAAATTATAGGAAAAGACAAATTACTATACGAACACACAACGAATGCAAATTTATCTTAAGATTGTTGTCTCCTTTAATTCATGTGTACAAAAGAATGCCAGACGAAAAACCTGAATTAAAGTGCATATTGAGACAAATGATCTGAGCCCAATGAATTGACGTTGTCTCCTTAAGATAAATTTGTCCTCTCTACCGATATCAAAAGTTTTTGGACAATTGCTGTGACAGTCTAGATTTTTGACCCATTTTCGGGATTTAACAAAAGAATGGATGTATGTCATTAAAGCGCTTTAAATAAATCTCACTCGAGCCTGATCAACTCGAGATGACTAACCGAAGAGGAATGGCTACCTAGGACAGATACTCGTATCGCCTAACAGCCGCCTGTTGGTCTAAGTGTTTACTAAAGTCGTTATTAAATGAATGTGGCCGCAAAAAGAATTTTGAATTTGGACGATCAAATTTCCAGAAATGTCACAGAGGCGATTTGGAAATGATTCGAGTAATTCTGCAATCAAAAGACTCAGTCTTTGATTCGAAAAGTGAATTTGATATTGGTAATGGCAGTTTTGCCCCTGGCCTGGTTTAGACTCCCTGGATCTCGATTAGAATATTTTCTGTGAGATTAGAATCTTTCCTCAGAATTAGAGAGTTAGACTGGAATGATCTCGTAAAGCGTGTCACGAGCAGTAGGGATTCACCCGGTCTAGATGGCACATTTCTTGAGAAAATGTGTCACATCAATCACATCAATCAGGCAAGTGTCAAACCTCACCTTTCTCCAAGAAATCTAGTCAAATTAAATCTACTTTTGTCTTGTCCAAAATCGCATGATTTCTTCCATTTATGGCAAGTGCTTTTGTCATCTCACCCATTAATGCATGCCCCTTCCCAAGACCAAGTCACATCCATTTTTCAATTTTTAATTTTCCCTCTTCTTCCTTCTTTGACCAAAGGGATAATAATCCCTCCCTCTTACTCTCTCTCTCTCTCTTCTTCCTCTCTCTTCTTCCTCTCTCTTCCTTGCTCCTCACATTTCAAGACAACCTCCACTTCCTTTGGCAACCATCTTGCCGCGTTGCCCGACCGCCACACCGCCGGAGTTCCACCTCACCGACCACCCCATGATCGTCCTCAAGTCACAAACCGAAGGCCCTCACTCCCCCAAGCTTTGGTAAGAAACCCTTCCTCCTAAAACCTCTCAATTTCTCTCTCGGGTTCTCCCTGCACCACCTTTCTTCCAAGGCCATAACTTCTTCTGTATGTGCTTCGATTGCCATGAAACCATCGCCATTCTCTTCGTCTCTTCAAGCCCGTTCCAACGCCACCTCACTCGTACCAAACGGCCTTCAGAGCTGGCCGGAACAGCTCCCCGAAGCTGACTACTCCAATCCCGTTGCCCCCGCCGGTAATCCCTTCCACCGCCTTCAGCTGCCTTTCTCCGGCCCCCGACCACCTCCATTGCCCCCCGAATGACCATGACCCTCACCCCCGACATCTTGGCAACCTCCCTTGTCCACGCCATGGCTAAAAGAGCCACCTTTGACCCCAAACCCCAAACCCGAGGGAGTATCTCTGGGACATCTCTCTCTCTATTTGATTCATGAGCTCTCTCTTACACTCTCTCGTGCATATGTTAGGTTGCTGTGGACCGCCGCGACATCGTTCAAGTTTCGTGGGTGCCCGAGCTAGAGCATTTGGTAAGTGAACCTTTAATCTTGACTTAGATTGGAGTATGTGTTACGGTTTCGTTCTAGGATCGACATTAGGGTAAAAGATTGTATTTTAGGGCCTGTCGATATAAAATGAGCTGCTGGTTGTTCTTGTTGCTTGCTGTCTACAGGGATATATTCATTTTATGAGTTCTTGAGTTGATCTCGGGTGTCGGGTTACATGTTTAAGAGTCGAGACGACTCGGTATGAAAATGGGGACCTAAAACATGAGATTTATGACCCGAAGGCTGCGTGTGTCATGTGTGCGTGCGCTGGACATAAAATTTATGGGCAGAATGCGAGGGCAAAATGGACATTTTGTGAGACCCAAGACTAGGCACGAACCTAGGGAAGTGTGCCCTTAAGTCCAGACAGTTTATATAGTGGAATCTAAGTCTTGAAAGAGCGTAAATTGGGTCGCGCCATGCATGATTAATGACATCAATTTAATTGGCTTGAGATGTGTGTTTTGTGAGCACGTGCATGATGAGGCCGCATGTAAGAAAGCTGACTTGCATGGATATTCGTGGGCTTTGGGATGCGTGCTTGCATAATCGTACATTTGAAATCCTGCATTTGGTGAATGCAATGTGAGATGATACATTGTGAGTAGAGCGTGACTGTGAATCACCTGTTTGTGACATTGAGACATCGCATGATACCATGGGGGAAAATGTGCGTTTGGCGGAGTGCATAGAAACCGCGCCTGTTACGTGCTCGGCACGGGGTAGCAGGAGTGATAAGGGTGCCGACCTGAGGGTGTCTAATGACATAGTTTCTAGATCCGGGCACGGGCCCGAGGCGCGTAAAACGCAGGGGCGGGATCAGTGAAGGCTGGGCCACTAGATCCCCTAGAAAGTTCGGGAGGGCTATTGAGCCACCGGTGGATCCCCATCAAATAATTGAACATGCTGCATATGTGAATGTTGAATTGATGTCACGCGTGGTATATCTGGAGCCTGTTATATTTGCCTGACGTGATATCATGATACTTGTGTGATAGCTGACATTCTGGCATGGTTTGCGTGATCATTGTATTGTAGTTAAGTATATCGCCTGACGCGTCTGACTCTGTTGCATACTGCTTTCTAAATTGAGCTTAGATGTTTGCTTATTGGGTCTAAGACTCACGCTTTGGGCTGATCGCCCTTTTAGACCCCCGACCTTGAGTATGAGTCGACTGTTGAATGTTTTTGGGATAGCCATGGAGTCGCAGATTGACAGGACTGAATACTTAGCAGACGATGGCAGTATTTATGTCTGGTAGGTGACCACTCTCTGGGTGGATGTGGGTGATACCGTTTGGGAGAGACACCAATATGAGGCATGGAGATTGAGGGTGGGGGAGTACCTGTCTGAGGCCGTTCCTAGCTTCGACATTCCACCCGAGGTCCTTCATGCCCAGGATCCTAGTGCTGCCCCTCCTGATGGTGCGTTGGTGGACCCTTCAAGTGGACCAGAGTGTGAGTCCGAGGATAGTTTTTGGGAGGAGGGTCCCCGCGTGTATTGTGCTGACGACCCTGACGAGAACCAGATGGAGGTTGACATGGAGATAGACCCACCTGGCCCACTTCCCGAGGATATCCCACCTGCCTATAGGAGCGATGTAGAGGACGCCTAAAGTTTTATCCTCCCCGCGTGATCCTTTTTTAGGGGAGCTTAGTCTTAGTAGATGCCAATAGTCCTGCTTTTGTAGTCGCCGTAGGTACGTTATGTTATCGCATGTTGTACTGTTGTTGTTATTTAAAAGTTGTAGTATGTGACCCTTGGCAGTTTAATGGAAGTCCTTTGCATTTGAAAATTTATCTCTATATCTCTTCTACCCCTCTGTTATTGTACGTATGGGGTTGAGGTCTTCTGCTGTAGCATTCTGTTAGACGTCGTTTAGGCGCGGCATGTCCTGGGCCGTTGCTAAGGTTGGTCAAACGATGAGGTTTTGGTCTCCGACATGAATGTTATGCGTTCGCCAGGTTCGGGGCATGATATCCCTATATGAAGTGGTATCAGAGCAAGGTCAGCCCGATAGGAGACTATTCAAGGCTTGGAGTGATAAGATTGATGATCTATGGGTATATAACTAGAGAGACCCAGACTTGGACTAAGACTAGGCGTGTCGTGTGTTATTGAATAGCGCATGTGTTTGTTAGATTGGACTACTTGCTTAGGTTTGTATTGAGTTGCCACTAATTTGCAGATTACGTTTGGACCTAAGGTAAGAGACTAAACCCTAATTGTGGTGTGATGTGAACGTCTTTCTAAAACTGTTGTTAGTGGCCGTGTTAGCTTGTTGTTGTGTGTTGCTAGACCTAAGAGGTGATTTAGGTCTTAATTCCTCGATGGGATTATAGCAAATCTAGGTGAGCGAGATCAGGGAGAATGAATACCAGGGGTCAAGGTAGACCGAGAAGGGGTGGAGAAGCATCTGGTTCAGGTGCTCAAGCTGCAGAAGCTCCAACTGCAGGAGCTCCAACTGCAGGGAACCCAAGTATGGGGGGATATTATGAGGATGTTTGCAGAGGTAGGAGCCCTACTAGGCAGGCAGGCTGAAGAAAGAGCTGCCACAGTGGCCCCAGCTACTGAAGCTGCTCTCGCCGCTGTGAATGGAGCGAACGGGAGCAATGGCCAAGGAAATGGGGGCCGACAGACACCCCACCTAGTAGAGCAATTTCTGAAATTGAAGCTGTTAGAGTTCGACGGCAGTGGTGGGCCCGAGGTTACGTCACTTTGGGTAGAAAAGCTGGAGAAAGCTTTTGAAGTACTGAGATGCACTGAAGAGGAAAAGGTTTCGCTAGCAGTCTATCAACTCCAGAGTACTGCTGATGATTGGTAGAAGGCCATCAAAGGAAGAGTTTTCCCTGAGGGAACAGTACCAAACTGGACCGCCTTCTGTGGGGCATTCAACGAAAAGTACTTTTCCAAGGTCGCTTAGGAGCACAAGATGGAAGAGTTTCTAAGGCTCCAACAAGGACAAATGACTGTGGATCAGTACGAGGCTGAGTTCGCAAGATTGTTGAAGTTCGCACCAAGACTAATAGAGAATGAGTGGGACAAAGCAAGGAGATTCCGCGAAGGCTTGAAACCGAAACTCTGCGGCCGACTGATAACTGCAGGTGTGAGAGAGTATGGTGCAATGTATGAAAGGGCACAGGAGTTTGAACGGGACTCGAACGAAAGGGCTGCCGCATCTAGATCGCGGTTCGTGCCTAGGCGAGATGACAAAAGCTTCTGAAAGAGGCCAATGATGGATAACAGTAGAAGGTTTGTCCCACCAGCTCGGAAAACCATTGGAAAGCCGCCACCTATTGTTGGAGGAAGATGCCACCACTGTGGACAGAGGCATATGAGTGATCTTTGCCTAAGAAGGGGACAAAGAGCCTGTTTTGAGTGTGGGCAGATGGGACATCTTGCAAGAAATTGCTCGAGGAAAAATCGTGGACCGCAGAATCAACAGCAAGGACTCCTAGCGGACCACCAGCAGCTACTACTCCTCCAGGAAACTTGAACCGACCGCCAGCGCAAGGACGTGTGTATGCAATTGCACGAGGAGAAGTTGAGAACACACCTGGCGTGATCGCAGGTACTGTTTCTCTCTATGGATATACTGCTTATGCTCTATTTGATCTGGGGGCAACACATTCATTTGTGTCTGAGCAATTTGCAAGTTTGGCTGGCATGGAAATGAAACCGTTAGGAATAATACTGCACGTGACTACGCTGTTAAAGGATAAAATCCCTGTTACGTTAGGATACATGAATTGTGAGATAGTTTTTGGCAAAGTGAAAGGAGTGATCGACCTGGCAGTTCTGCCCATGTTTGATTTTGACATTATAGTAGGGATGGATTGATTAGTTAGACAGGGCGCAGTAATTGATTATAGTAGCAGGGTGATTCAGTTCAACCTACCTGGTCACTCTAGATTCAAATTTGTGGGTAGTCAAGGAGGAACTTTGATTCCTTTGATTTCATCACTGGAAGCGACCAAGCTGTTAGATGAAGGATGTCAAGGCTTTCTGGCGTCTGTGACTGACCCGTTGGGTGAAGAAGTGAAGTTGGAGAATGTGGCTGTGGTATGCAAGTTTCCAGATGTATTCCCACAAGAGTTGCCTAGTTTACCGCCTGAAAGAGAGGTTGAATTCATGATCGAGTTGGCTCCTGGCACCAAGCCAATCTCTAAAAGCTATGTGCGGTTGAAGGAAGAGAAATAGAAGACTCAACTATGTACAAGCAATTAATGGGAAGTCTAATCTACCTAACAATTTTTCCTTTGCATTGGGAATAGCAAGTTGGCTCAAGGAGAAACCACGAAAGCCTTACTTGGATGCAATTAGACGCATACTAAGATATATGAAGGGGACTTTTGATTTAGGAATTCTCTACAATAAAAGAGTAAACTATGAAGTCAAATGATATTGTGATCTTGACTATGCTGGTGACCATGACACATGATGTTGAATTGGATATATATTTCACCTTAGATCGGGAGTAGTGTGATGGTGCAATAAGAGGTAATTAATAGTGTTACTATCAACCTCAAGAACTAGCAGAATGAACCACCTTCTTGTGAAGACTAGCCAAGCGCTCTTGTTAATGTTTGCGAGTAGTAAGTTCTTCCAACCATTATTGTAAAGGGTGCCCCTAATGAAAGAGTGTGTTGGTTTTGACAAAAAAAAAAAAGAAAAAGAAATAGTGTGTTATCCTCAATCGAGTTTCCAATCTTTCTCTCCAAGAGCATTAGTCAAAACTTCAATTGTATAGGGCGAGGACATTCATGGTATTTTATCTAATCAAAGCATGCATGGCCACAGCTCCGAAAGAGCCGGTTCTGATTCATGAACCAGTAGTTCTAGTTCAAAATTTGGAGGAACCAGAGGTTCCGAACCAGTTTCGGTTCGGTTCATCGATTTCAAACAGCCGATTATTCTGAACAAATTTCGATTTTTTTGTCAAAAGGTTTTTAAGTTTAAAAATTAAACTGTGATGAATTTGTAATAAAATTACAATTAAATTATCAAATTATGAATTATGAAAAAAATAAAATAATGAGTTATGAAATAATGAAATAATATATTATCAAATAAAAGTGTAATCAAATGTAGGGAAAAAAAAAGGGAGGAAGAGAAAGCTTGAACTTAATGATTTATCATTAAGCGTCTACATATATTCTTAAGAATAGAAGAATCAAAATCCATATATTTCTTTTATCTTTAATAACCATATACTTACCTCATCCTCAATCGTCGATACTCGCTCCTGTACCCCTGGTGGTGATATCTCCGTCATCAAAAAATTCGGCTTCATTATTACGATTTATTTTTTATTGTCTATATTAAGCTTTTGTTTAATCATCAACACAAGCTTGAGACTCTATCGAATCGAGAGTTAATTTTGAACGCCGTTCATCCAAAATATTGCCTCCGGCGCTAAATGCTTGTTCTATCGCAACTGTTAAACAAGGGGTTGGTAAAATTTATTTTGCAATCAGAGCAAGAATTAGATATTGAGTAGATTGCCTTTTCCACAATCCAATATTATGAAATTTATGCTGCCTTTAAATTCAGAATTACTTCCTATTACTTCTTTTTTCCTTTTTTTCCTATGCAACAAAAATCGACACCCTCTATTAATTTTATCTGTGTTCCCACTTTGTAAGTCACTAGATTGAGAAGGTCCATATCCACTATCACCTAGATTATATGATCTACAAAATTTATTATATAATTATATTATTACGTTTTTAACCCTTATTTGTATAGTTCTAATATTTACCATATCAATTGAATGTAAACATCCATAACATGTATTCAAATAATCACATAAACTATCAATGTATCACGTGGATCAAAAACACAAGAAACTAAATAAATAATTGAAATTTCCCCATAATAATGTAGCTATTTTATTCGCATTGTTTTAATAATATCACCTAACTTCTCATCATTTTCATTTTCTTCAAAAACTCCAAGAATATTAATACATTTTATTAAAAATAAATGTGTGGTAGAATACTAAACATCGAACAAAGCATAAGTTGCATCATTAAAAACTTTTAAAATATTTTAAAAAAAATTTGCAACTACCTCATTCTTGTGGGTATAAATTAATTTGATATACATTATCTGAAATAAATTCACATAATAAATCTTTATATGCAAAAGATTCATTAAGCAACTCATAAGTAGAATTTTAATGATTTGGGACATCTTTTGAAAATCTGTTTGGTCTTTTTCCATTTGCACTACAAAATTTTAACCATTCTTTCATTATTTGCGAATGTTTCCATAAAAATTAAATTGCCATTTTTATTGGATTGAGAAAAATATCAAGATTTTTAAAATCATTTGTACACATAAATTTAAAATATGACAAGCACATCTAACGTGAAAAAATTATCCACCAAAAGCGGATTTACAAATCTTTTCCAATTTAACAATTGAAGCGGTATTTGTCGCGGCATTATCAAAATCAATTGAAAAAAATTTATCAAGCAAATAACATTTTTCTAAAATTTGCTTAATTAATCTACAAATATTATTTGCCATATGCATATCATCAAAATCTCTAAATGCAATAACTCTTTTTTGAATATTCCAATCATCATCTATCCAATGATATGTTATACCTATATAAGAATTAACTTGCCAATGATCACTCCAAATATCGCTACATATATGCATATGTCCATTAAAATTCATTAAAAAAAGTCCGTAAATCTTTTTTTCTTTTTCATAAATATTTTAATTTCTCATTTAAGTGTATTTGTAGGAACGCATTTTGCTTATGAAGCACATGTATTTTGTATAAATTAATTAGAACCAAATCTTTCGACGAAACCAAATGATAAATGTTCAATGGAAACAAATTTATCTAATTCTTTTTTATAAGTTTTTTTTTCATTATAATGAAATAAAGGAGAAGCGTTAGGATTGACGTATCCGAAAATTTATTATTGCTTTGTGTCAATTCCCGCTTCGGTTGGATGTCTCGATCTAAGATGCCTATTAAATGTTTCATATCCTTATCCACCTGTATATTTGTATCTTTTATCACAATATTTACAAACTAATTCATACCTTTTAGACCTTCTTCAAAATTTTCAACTTCTGTGAAGCGGTCCTATATGTTGAATGTACCCTCTCACTCCTTTGTTGTTAATATTTATTCAGCACTAGTAGGAGGATGAAGACTCTCTTGCGTATGAACTTACTCCATATTATGGAAAATATTGATTTTATCATCTACATCAACTCCCTAATTTGCATAATCATGAGGATCAGGATAATTAGATTCCCCAATTGCGTTCTTGTCTTTGCCACTAGCTCTACTTCCACTTGTCATTTTTTTTTATATATAAAAAATATATATGGTATAATGGAAAAATATAGGGTATAAAAAAAGAATTTGAAATAGGAAATTACTAAATGAGATAATAAATAAAAAAAATAAGAAATTAGATAATCGAGAACGTAATTGAGACTTGAAAGTTAGAGAAAATTTGAGAGAATTGAGAGCTAGAAAGAATTTGAGAGAATTCAAATAAAAAGAGAATTTGTGCGAAAAAATAAAAGATGAAAGGAGTATTTATAATTTTTTCATCATATATTTTTAAAAAAATTATTTAGGCCAACAACTCGAAACCACCACCTCAAATCGGAGCTCTGACCTACCCGGAATCGCCGGCTCCGATTCCGATTCCACATTTGAAGGAACCGGAACCGGGCCCTTATGGCCACGGGCCAGTTTCGATTTCGAACTGCTGGCCCGGTTAACGGGCCGGTTCCAGGCCCAAACAGGCCCGTGGCCATGCCTAAGCAAGATGTTATCTCCAGATCTTGTGACGTTAGAGGGCAAGAACAATATTCACGTTAGTATTTAGATTTTGGAAGTTTTGCGAAAATACTCCGGGTTAGTCATTACTCTTCATGCTTTATCTGAACAGTTTGATTTGTCATGTTAACTTCGAACGATCTCCATTTCTTTAATCTTGTCTCTGACCTTCTTTATTCATCCGCTGATTGAGGTACTAAGTTTATACACTTGTCCTGGGTTTGCCAATGCACTGTCTTCGAGCCACGTTTATTCCCAGTGGGGTTGAACTCCAGCCCAGTTCCTGAAACGGAGCGACCGTCTTGTCTCTATTTGCAGCTGTTGGTATGTACATGTTCGCAAACAAGGTACTGCTAAGCGTTACATATTTTATGGGGCGGATCCAGAAACAGTTGATAATACATCCGCTAAGCCTATTTAGAAAACCAGGCCGAGCTCGACCGCCAGAGACGGACCCGTAATAGATCATTGCCGAGCTTGGAACCCCCTCCCGGGAGTGTCGGCCCAGTTCTGAAGTGCCTGGTTACGCACGTTTGGAAGAGAATGTTTCAATCTTCGAAGCGATTGTGCACCACAAATGAAGTTCTCTAAAGGCTTCCTCAATCAATTAAGGTCAGACCCTGGGAATGCATTGACAAAGGTACCTCGATGTAAAAGGTGACACCGATGAGCTTTAACAGCGATTTATTTCCAGGAGATTATAGTAGAGTCATTCCTATTTCCAGGAGATTAATATCCAGTTTTACAATTCTACTCCAAGTAGTGAATCTTCGTCTAAGGGTCCGTCTATTTGAAGAAAAACTATTTTCAAAAAAATTATTTTCCAACTTTTCTGTGTTTAAATGACAGAAAATGAATTTACGAAAAACGTTTTGCATAGACCAAAATCAATAAGCCTAGATTGGGGGAAATGTCTCCCCCTTCTGGCAATAAAAAAAAAATCATTTTCTCTAAACCACCAAATAAATGATATCTAACTATTTTCCAATTTTCCCTGCGATAATTATTTTCACAGGCGACTTAGTTTAGTGTGGCTAGAGAAGATTTAACCTATTTCTCAGGCTGGTTTGTCAAAATAAACTGTGCCCCCTTAAAAGGGAAAAGTGGGTTTTGTATCTGGTGGAAGACTTCAATGGAGAAAACGTCTCACCTTTTGATGCCCGACAACTAAATTACCGAGGGATATTGGTTGAATCACTGGCGTGTAAAGAATGAATCTACAACTCCACAATGGTCCGAATACAGTCACAAGGAAAGTATTCTTGTTCCACAGCGTAAATGCCGATTATTTTCTCAAAGTAACGGTGTGTTTATTTGATGTGTTAGAGAGTCACTGCCACCTTATGAGCATAGGAAGTTAATAACTTCCACAACACCTGTTCGTGAAAACAGAAGCATACGGTGAAAAAGCACCCCTTCACCTCTCAAACACACCCCATCATGGGAGAACTGCCAAAGTATAACAGTCTCCTTTATAAGAAATCACTGAATTTACCTCCGAAGTCGTAGATGATGAAATGGGAAAAAGGACGATTAAAATCGGGTGGGGCTGTTTCAACTCCTTCGTCGGCTAAAAACACTCTTCTGATTGTTATGTCAACATAATGCCCTTGAATTTTAAGAATTGCAGTCAATCTTCACTCTAGCAACTTTGTTGTTGCACTTTCCCGTCCCATTATTTATCCGATGAAATTATTCCAAGCCTGTTAGAATGTTTAAATAATAAATTATGTTTTCATTTAACAACCTAAACTTTTAAAATTGTCGGTAGTGAACAAAATCTCACAAGGCCTTGGGTGAAAATATGTCAAGAATGGATCTCATTCGGTTTCACTTCAAGTTCATCGAATGCGTTTGTTTTGCAAAAAATGAATGATTTGACCATCTTTTTAAAAATGACTGCTCATATCACTTGCAAAAAAATTAAACGAAAAATAATTTTATCATTCACGAAAATGTTTAGACTTAACTTGTTGTCTATAATGAAAACATTTCTCAGTGACTAATTATTGCAAGAGATACAAGCGATCATTTTAAGAAAAAAATGCTCTTCAAAAATTTTATTTTTCGCGAAAAAAACGGAGCCTCTAGGCCATACTATGAAGGCTCTTAAAGCTTTGTTTTTATTTCTATTCTTCCTTTTAGGCTCCATTTGTTTCGCAGACTATGAATAGTTTGAACAATATTTTTTGAAATTGTGTGAAATAACTAATCAATAATAATATTTTTATTATCGACAATAATTTATATTTAAACATTTTCTTTTGATGATGAAAATACCATTTGTTCATTCATTTTTATAAGCGACACAAGCGATCATTTTTAAAAATATATATATGTTTTCTAGATCATTCATTTTTCATGAAATTGATGAAGCCTTAGTATTCTATTAAAGCTCGCTGGAGCTTTCAAATGAGAGAGAAAGAAATGACGGACTATATTATACACACTATATTCTTTTAATCTCTATGTAATATTGCCTAAATTTTCTTGAAGAATGAGAAATCTCTTCCCTCGGAGCGAATGTGGTAGATAGGAATTCACAATTTTGTCTAGCGTAGAGAACATCCGCTTGAACATAGAAATTAGAGAATTCCGGTTCCACTAGAGGTTGGAAGCTAGATGCCCTTAAATTAAACGACATCGTTGAAGATAAGCAATTTCGTCATGCCATTTGAATTAGAAAATTAGTTTTATGCTCTGAAAGAAGAAAAAGAGCTTCATAGGTGTGAAGATTAGGAAAGAAGAGAGGAACTTGAAATTTTAACGTTGGGAGAAGAAAATTTTGCTGTAAAGAAGGAAACCAACAGTTTCCAAGTATTCATTGATATTCCGTCTTTTAGAAAAGAAATCTCAACGGTTTTAGAAATAAAGAGGCACATACGCAAGGGTGAAATGCCGAAGCCGCCAATGGCGACGGTGGATACGTGCAAATCATAAAAGTCGTTGAAGAGGAATTACTTAAAGTGCAGTGCGTTTATTTCACTAAAACATTCATTATAAAGGATACTATTTTTCATGAAAAATCATTTTTAAGAAAAATAGTTAGTTTTCATTTATTTGATGATTTATTCGATAAAGTAATTTACTTCTTGTCTGGGAAAGTCGTTTTCTCCTGATCTAGGCTAGTTGTTTTCAGTCAATGAAAACCGTTTCCGTACATCAATTAGTTTTCTGCCATCTGGAAAGTCGGGAAACAATTTCCCAAAAACAATTTTTCCTTCAAACAAATGAATGCTAAAATCGAGTTAATTTGGCAGAATAACAACTATTATGGTCAGTTAACAATACAACGAGCGCCTTTGGTCAAAGAAGGTGGAAACAGTCCTGACTGGCTTTTGATAGCCATTCGCAATTTTTAACGCATTAATTTTTCTTGTTAGTGATGATCAAGAGGTATACGTACGAGGAAATCCTCCAGCATCGTGGCCGTACATGTGAAATTAATAATCTCTTAACAAAACTAATCGACAGCAAGCTACGTCCGGCATATGTATATGGTAAATGTTAGTTGAAAAATAAGACAATGCTCTAAGCAAGTTAAGGAAATTAAGCATTTGGTACCGCATCTACTTTGCATGTATGAACAAGGGCAAAATATATATATATATATATATATATATATCAACCTAAGTTATTTAGTGTACTAATAAATTATATTTATTTGAAATCAAACAAACTTTCATAATATGTCCAAACAAACGCCCATGATAAGAAAATATCTCAAAACAATCATTTCGAATCATAGAGATACAAATAGAAGTCCAAATGCTACACCTAAGCTGTAAATAAGCCTAATTAGTAAATTTAGTATTATATCAAAATTCCGCCACTCTTCCGGAGCTTTACTTGCGCCATTACCCTCTATACTTGAAAAAACAGGACGGTCCTACCCGGATCTCACCTTCCTCAACTGACTGCAACTTGGGCGGACAGGAAGCTCGGATGTAAGGAGTCCTGGCTGGAGGATTTGGTTTTTGAGAGCTTCAGAACATCTACAGCTTCTTCCACTTTGGCAGCGAGTGACTCAGGAGACTCCAGAAGCAGAAGCAGCTCTGAGTTGTCCATCTCCAAAAGCATCCCAGTAATTTTCGCGACAAGATCGGGCTGCAAGTAGACGTAAAACACTTAAGTTACCGGCGTTGTAATGTTTAAGTGGACGCAGTTCAGTTCTAAACTGACAGCAGATACATGTACGAGTAAACTTGAGAATGGGTCATGCCAACCAGGGCAACCTATTTGAAGTCATTAACTGAGTGCAGCAAATCATCCTCCAGCGACACAGAGTTCATATAGTAAATTGGAATTCATAGTTGTTTCGGCCAAAGCAAACCTGTAGAACTAGTACTTGATTAAACTTTTACCTTGAGTTTCTGGACTAGTGGGTACAGACGCTCCCCGAGTATCTGTTTCTGCTGCTCAGGGATGCAGCAGAAAGCATGCTACTTAGCATTTCAGTTCCTTGTTGACCAGATCCAGCAGAATCAGGAACAGAAGAGGTGACACCTGCTCCATTATTTGTCTCGCGAGAGTGTCCATTTGGCACATATCTAGCATTCCTTCCGCGCTGCAGCTCATAGGAAGGCAGAATTTACAATATGCACGGCTTAAAACAACCAGAGAAGCAAGTACAAGTCTACTAATATGATGAAGTCTTTGGACATCTCTTAAAACATTTTTAAAGGTACGATTGTGGCTCCAATGTAAATATCTCTAAACATCTCTTTATCTGTATATGCAATAAAGTCATTAAAACTCTGGGAGTCAATTCAAGGGATGAAAAAATTAAATCAAGAACTTCTCATGGAGAAGAGCTAAATCTCTGGTGAAATAAATCTGCTTTGAACCTCTATGATTTCAAATATCACCTACTGCTTGGCGGTTTCGATAATATCTCAACTCATTTAAGTGATGTGATAGCATGAAACAAAAAATCAGCAAAACTGGATCATCCACACTGTTTTGTTAGACATTAACGGAGAGTACCTGATTATTGTTCGAATCTTTTGCAGAGGCCACATATTGAGTCGACTGCTGCAAGGGTGGCATGTGGGGCGGAGGCTGAGCAACGCCACCATTCATCCTTCCTCTGCTGTTTCTGTTCTCTCTTGGAGTGCTAGGAATCTGGAAAGCGGAAGCCACAAACAATCAGGAGATAAACAGTACTCAGGTTTTCTTTGCTGGCACAAACAAATCATTTAAACATTGTGAAAGAAAAAGAAAATATTCTGTCCAACATTCGCTACACAACATTTGCAACGTTGCTAAAAGGCTCTTGTTCTTACAACTGGAAAAGAAGAAGGTGAAAGCCTGGTCTAGCTGGGTGGGGGAATCCAGGACTCCTCCAGCCTGGCCTTAGTCCTACCGGCTGATACATCAAACCCGGGTGCGAAGGTCCTTGAGAGATAAGACTAGATGGAGCTGTGTAGTAAAAAGAAGGATATCCACCGGGAATAACAGCGGTTGAAGCTCCTGCTAGTCCGGGCATTTGATGCGTATACTGAATCTGCAGATGTGCTTGCCTTTCCTCTTTCCTTTGAGCAATAGCCAGATATAATGGCTTTCCATGAAACATGCAACCTGAAAAAACATCCAAGAAGAGACAATTCAAAGCTTTGGATGTAATAAAGCAAATAAATCAGATCAACAGCAACAGTTTGTCATTATGCAAACTAATAGTTATCTGGCACGATCCAAGTCCCTAACAAAGAACTAAAACTAAAAATGACGTGCCCTTAGGTTTTTATGATGCAAAATCTTGGTTATACGACCCTTATTTCAAGAAAAGACAAAACAAAAAACAAAATTACTCAAGGACAGAGTGTGTAGTCTCTAATAATAGGATTCCCAGGAAGCTTAATATTCTGTCCAAACCTATTATTTTATATGGCATTGCTCCAAAATCACAGCTAACAAAAAGAACACCACAATCAGCTCCTCAGTTTCCCAGGAAGCTTAAATTGTTTTTATTGAACAGAAGAAACACCAACTGGCGTATACATCTTCCTCCTATAAAATTATTGTTTCACACTTTCCAGTTTCAATCATGTATAGATTGTAACTGCATACGGTAGAGTCTGTCCATGATGCAGATGTTGCAGTGACTGGTATTCTGGATAACAAGATCAAACTTGGTGTTAAAGAATTATCAATTTGGTACTATGACCTCAGATGGTCTCCAGTCATCAAATCAATTCATGTTGCACGTAGGGCAAGAATTCGTCAAGCTCAAAATAGCTAATT
>JAGVVM010021833.1:0-12393 GCA_019149425.1 Psidium friedrichsthalianum
CCAGAGTGTATTAACGAAGCATTCCATTCATCATTAGAAATTCCGACAATTGGGTCGAATTTTCAGACTGTCACACCTCGTGTGCCTTCCAAGACCTAAATATGTTGGTTTTAGACATTAGAAGGGCCGAGGAGGTGGGCGGAGCAAGTTAGGGTAACCCGCGCTCCATTTGCGCAAACGACGACGAAGGAAAAAGGAGAGGGAACGGGTCTCCAAATGGGGCTCAAAGGTCACGAAAATGGAGGGGAGTAGAGTCAAGGGACTTACCACGATGAGGAGAGGGCGTGGGGTGGTGAATTGGCGACGACGGAGCGGCGGACGGCGACGGGATGAGGCGGACGGCGTTGGACGAACCAAGAGGAAGAGGAAGAAGATGAAGAAGCCGAAAAATGGAGAAAGATGAGAGGAAATTTCGGCCAAATGAAGAGGAGTGAGGGGGAGAGAGAGAAAAATGAGAGATTATAGTGCAAATAGGACAAAATTGCATAATGGGGTAGGTAGGTTAGGTGATGGGATTTTTGGGGTTTTTAATTGATGGGAAACTTGTACTTGATTGATGGATTGATGGCCTTGGAACTTGTACCATTGACATTGATTGATTTGTTGTCTTGACATGATGGATTGATGTGACACTTGATGGGACTTCGCCTCGATTTGCGTGCTAAATGCACCGATCGGGTCCCGAGCGCGAACGAACTTCAGACTGGAATTGGTATCGTTCTATCGTATTCGTCCTCAAATAATTCTATTTGATCTAATTCTAGGGATTGAGCATTTACCGAGGGGCATTTCGGTAATTTTCCATTCACGTCTTGCTTCGCGACGTGCACCGGCGGTCCACCCTTCTGGCGACGTTTTCTGCAACTAAACCCATTTCTCCATTGTGACCATCTTAGAAACTCGATTTTCCAATACCGGAATTCATTTTGTGGCCAAATCCATTAAATACGACTCTGTCGAAACCTCGGACCAACGGACGGCTGTTTGGGAAATTTCCCATGTAGCCATTCCCCTTCGGTTAGTCGTCTCAGAGTGGCCAACTTTGAGTGAGGATCAACCAGAGCGCATTTATGAAATATATCCATTCATTCTGAAATCCCGATAATTGGTCGAATTTTCAGACTGTCACAATACAAACGCTGGAAGACATGATGAGAGCGTGTGTCATAGACTTCAAAGGTGGATGGGAGGAGCAACTTCATTTAGTGGAATTCGCCTACTACAACAGTTACCAACAGAGTATCAAGATGGCACCGTTCGAAGCCTTGTATGGAAGGGCCTGCAGGACGCCAATCTGCTGGGATGAAGTTGGCGAGAAAAGCATAACAGGCCCAGAGTTGGTTCAACAGTCAGTAGAGGCCGTCAAGGTGATCAGAGATAGACTGAGGACCGCCCAGAGTAGACAGAAGAGCTATGCAGACAAGAGACGTAAGCCATTAGAATTCCGAGTTGGAGATCATGTCTTCTGAAGGTGTCGCCGATGCGAGGATTATCTCGGTTTGGCAAGAAAGGGAAGCTGAGTCCCAGATTCGTTGGGCCATTCAAGATTTTGGAGAAGATCGGGACACTGGCTTATCGTCTGGCACTGCCGCCGAACTTGTCGCAGATTCACAACGTGTTTCATGTGTCGATGCTGAGGAGGTATGAGCCAGATCCTGGCCATATACTCGATCATGAAGTCATTGAAATGATGACCGCGTCTCTTACGTGGAAAGGCCGGTAAGGATTGAAGATCGTAAGGAACAAGTGCTTAGGAACAAGACGATTCCTTTGGTCAAAGTCATCTGGGAGCACCATGGGACTGAAGGAGCCACGTGGGAAAGTGAAGACGAGATGAAGAGGAAATACCCGCATCTGTTTGAATAGTCCTGTGTAATTTGATTTTGGAGTAGGAACTTATAGACTGTAAATTTCGAGGACGAAATTTTTATAAGAAGGGAAGAATTGTGACAGTCTGAAAATTCGACCCATTTGTCGGAATTTCTAAAGGAATGGAAATACTTCGTTAATACACTCTGATCGACGCTCACTCAGGATTAGCTACCCTGAGATGACCAACCGAAGGGGAAAGGCTATCTGGGAGTTTTTCCTAATCAGCCGTCCGTTGGTCTGAGACTGAGGCAGAGTCGGTATTTAATAAAATTGACCACGAAATGAAATCCGACATTGGACAATCGAATTAGTAAGATAAACACAATTAAGAAACGAAATCAGTTTCAAAAATGTAGACTGAAGGTCAGACAGCCGGTGCACGTCGAGAAGCAAGACGTGAATGGAAAATTATCGAAATGCCCCCGGTAAATGCTCAGTCCTTAGAATTAGATAAATTAGGATTTTTGGGAGTGAATGCGGTAGATCGAAAACCATTTCCAGTCCGAAATTTCGTTTGCGCTCGGGACCCGATCGGTGCATTTGGCACGCAAATCGAGGCAAGTCAAATCGGTTGTCAAATCAATCATGTGTCACATCAATCAACCATCATATCAATCAATCAATCATGGTTCAATTCCCCATGCAATCCATCATGTCCATCAATCCATCCTAGTCACTATTACACCTAACCCACTATAATCTTCATTTTGGATTTTTGTGAGTTATAATCTCACTCTCTCTCTCTCCTCCCTTCATCCCCCTCATTCGGCCGACCACCCCCTCTCCCTCTCCCTCTCCCTCTCTCGAATCCCTTCTCTCCCTCTTGGTCGCTCTCTCTCCCTCTCGTTCAACACCGGCCGCCGCCCGTCCGCCCGTGAAACCGTCGCCGTCCGCCACCGTCCGGCCTCCTCCGCCACCACCATCATTCCATCTTCCTTCGGTAAGGCCCTCAACTCTTCTTCCTCCCTTTTCCGTGGCCTTGGAGACCCCGAACCCACCTCATCTCTCTCCCTTTCCCTCTCGGTACAAGCTCGTCGTCCGCCCGTCGCCGTTCGCGTCGTCGCCGTTTCCAACGTCGTCCAGCCACCGTCCCTCATCACCGACCGTCCTCATTCCTTGGCCGAGAGCACGCCCGTCCGACCGCCCTCTCCCCGTCGTTGCCGCCGCCGTGTCTAGCCCCCACCGGTAAGCTTTACTCTCTAATCTTGGCTTAGGCTAGTTGTATGTGTGTAGGGGTTGTGGTGTTAGTGGCTAATCAAGGTGATTAGTGTGTAATATGGGTAATTAAGCATAATGGACTTTAGGCTAAGCGTGTGAGTCCAATGGGTCGTGCGTGTGGAACATTTGGGAAATTGATTTGGGCCTTGAAATGTCATTGGTGGGCTGCAATTGATGGTGTGGGCGTGTGGACTCATGGGCCAAAACAAGTTAATGGGCCTAGGGACCTAATTCCATGATAATTGGGCCAATTTGGAACTCTTGGGCCCAAGTTTTAGTAATGGGCCACACATGGACGAAAATTTGAATTAATTAGGCCCAAATTATGTTTATAAATATTTAAATATAAGGCCCAGTAATATACATGGGCTTAGGATAACAAATTGGGCCAGAAATGGTCAAATTGGGCTTAATAGGCTAACCTTTAGAAATGGGCTTGGGCCTTGCACGAATTTGATTAAATAATGGGCCTGAATTGTATATTTGATTTAAGAAATAAATTATGGGCCTTGAACCTTAGAGCGGGCCTTAGGCCCACTCGAACCTAAATAAACTAATTAGGTCCTAACCTAAGCTAAGCCTAATTTAATTAAACTCAAGGGTTTATTTAAAACACTAAATCATTAATCATGGGTTACTAATTCCCTAGGAACTAACCTTAGCTACTGGGTTCGACTGGATTACTGGGATTGTTGGATCGAGTTCCAATTTAGTGGGTCCCTGAGATAATGCTAAACAGGTTGGGTTTACTTGGGGAACTGATTGTAGAGCACTGGGCCTACGTGATACCTGTTCTGGCAACGTAATAAGTTGCTCGTATGATTCTTTGATGTGCTCTGTTCCAATATCTATGTACTACTGCATGCATGCTCTGTGATTGAATCGCTGCTTGCGACTATCTGGGCCCCGCATACATTGAGAGCATGGCATGAGTCACCAGAGATGTGACATGAGAAGGAGCCCCAGAGGCGTTGATACGCGGGGAAATGGAGGGAAAAGGGGGTAACCAACGTAAGGCGTCAGAAACGCAGTTGTGGCATTTGCCGAGTGGCACTGTTGGATGAGCCCTGATGGGAATTGGAGTGATAGACGGGCATGATCCATTGGGATCCGTTATGGCCGATTGAGGCCTGCATCATTGGCATATGGCATTATGGCTGACTGTTTATTCTTGCCCGTCTGTGTTGTATGATCTGCATTGCTATGTTTGGCGCGTTTGCTTATGCGTTGGGGGTTGGTACCGAGGGTAACTGAGAGTGTCTGAACCTTGGACCACAAGCCCTAGTTTACTGGATAGGACCAACTCCACTAGTATACTCTATCCTACGCTAGGATTAGTGGTGAGCTTGCTGAGTCCTCGACTCACTGGCGGTGGTTGCCCTTCTTTTTCAGATCCAGGACACCCGTGATGGCAGCGCTGTCACGCCCCGAACCCCAATCGAGCTCGCGACACCCCGTTCCACATACGAGTTATACTCGCGCTCGCCTGGTTTACGATACGCGACGGCCCAGGGAGTCTCTTCGTCGCAACCAGACGACGCGTCCATCAACAATCCTACGAACCTGCGGAAGCGTGCCTCCTAACCATACATTCATGCATACAAAACGAAGGGGTAGTACGACAAAGGGGCAAAAACATCAATATATACATATAATGAGCGTTAAGTACAGACCCCCAAAAGGAAATCACAACCTACGGTCAAGACACCTACGCTCACACTATCTCCAAAAGTCTAAACCAGCGACAGTAGGACTCAGTCCTCCTCAGGCTCCTCCTCGGGATCCTCCTTGGGGTCCTCTTCCGGATCCTCCTCTAGGTCCTCCTCGTCGGTGTCCATGGCATCACCCTCCTCATGGCCGTCAATCTCTGAGCGTCCGGGAGACGGCAACTCCTGCAGCGGGTCGGGATCGATCACCTGGCCACCATACTCAGCTGGCTGCAGGAAGAACGGGTCCTCCTCCATAGGAATCGAAGAGTCCCTCTGGGGTTCCTCAAAACCATAAAGGCCCTCTCTAAACCACGCCTCGAACCTATGGGGTACAAGGTAGGGTCCACCCTGATCCACTAGTACAGTCGTCACGTGCCTATGCCACATCGCGGCATGCATATCAAAATGGAGGGCGACCTGGGTATCCATCTGCACTGGTAATCCAAAAAGCATAGGGGGCGCTGCCATCACGGGGTGTCCTGGATCTGAAAAAGAAGGGCAACCACCGCTCGTGAGTCGAGGACTCAGCAAGCTCACCACTAATCCTAGCGTAGGATAGAGTATACTAGTGGGGTTGGTCCTATCCAGTAAACTAGGGTTTGTGGTCCAAGGTTCAGACACTCTCAGTTACCCTCGGTACCAGACCCCCAACGCATAAGCAAACGCGCCAAGCATAGCAATGCAGATTATACAACACAGAATGGCAAGAATAAACAGTCAGCCATAATGCCATATGCCAATGATGCAGGCCTCAACCGGCCATAACGGATCCCAATGGATCATGCCCATCTATCTCTCCAATTCCCATCAGGGCTCATCCAACAGTGCTACTCGGCAAATGCCACAACTGCGTTTCTGACGCCTTACGTTGGTTACTCCCTTTTCCCTCCATTTCCCCGCGTATCAACGCCTCTAGGGCTTCTTTCTCATGTCACATCTCTGGTAACTCATGCCATGCTCTCAATGTATGCGGGACCCAGATAGTCGCAAGCAGCGATTCATTCACAGAGCATGCATGCAGTAGTACATAAATATTGGAACAGAGCACATCAAAGAATCATACGAGCAACTTATTACGTTGCCAGAACAGGTATCACGTAGGCCCAGTGCTCTACAATCAGTTCCCCAAGTAAACCCAACCTGTTTAGCATTATCTCAGGAACCCACTAAATTGGAACTCGATCCAGACAATCCCAGTAATCCAGTCGAACCCAGTAGCTAAGGTTAGTTCCCAGGGAATTAGTAACCCACGATTAATGATTTAGTGTTTTAATAAACCCTTGAGTTTAATTAAATTAGGCTTAGCTTAGGTTAGGACCTAATTAATTTATTTAGGTTCAATTGGGCCTAAGGCCCGTTCTAAGGTTCAAGGCCCATAAATTAATTCTTAAATCAAATATATGATTCAGGCCTATTATTATTATTAAATTCGTGCAAGGCCCAATCCCATTTCTAAAGGTTAGCCTATTAAGCCTAATTTGACCATTTTAGGCCCAATTTGTTATCCTAAGCCCATGTATATTATTGGGCCGTATATTTAAATATTTATAAACATAATTTGGGCCTAATTAATTCATATTTTCGTCCATATGTGGCCCATTATTAAAACTTGGGCCCAAGAGTTCCAATTGGCCCAATTATCATGAAATTAGATCCCTAGGCCCATTAACTTGTTTTGGCCCATGAGTCCACACGCCCACACCATCAATTGCAGCCCACTAAAGTTATTTCATGGCCCAAATTCAATCTCTCAAAGCCTCACGCGCACGGCCCATTACCCACACCCGATTAGCCTAAGCCCATTAGGCTTAATTACACATATTACACACTAATCACCTTAATTAGCCACTAACACCACAACCCATACACACATACAACTAGCCTAAACCAAGATTAGAGAGTGAAGCTTACCGGTGGGGGCTAGACACGGCGGCGGCAACGACGGGGAGAGGGCGGTTGGACGGGCGTGCTCTCGGCCTAGGAGGGAACGGCCGAGTTGGGTCATCAAATGAGGTAAGATGGCCATGGAAATGGGAGAGAGAAGACTCAAGAGGCTTACCAAGGAATGAGGACGGTCGGTGATGAGGGACGGTGGCCGGACGACGTTGGAAACGGCGACGACGGGCTGACGACGAGCTTGTACCGAGAGGGAAAGGGAGAGAGATGAGGTGGGTTCGGGGTCTCCAAGGCCAGGGAAAAGGGTGGAAGAAGAGTTGAGGGCCTTACCGAAGGAAGATGGAATGATGGTGGTGGCGGAGGAAGCCGGACGGTAGCGGTTTCACGGGCGAACGGGCGGCGGCCGGTGTTGAACGAGAGGGAGGGAGAGCGACCGAGAGGGAGAGAAGGGATTCGGGAGAGGGAGAGGGGGTGGTCGGCCTGTTGACACTTGATTTTTGGCCAATTTTATTTTCTAGAAAATTTTAGAAAGTCCATAAAAATTCAGAAAATAGAAAAATCAGCTTTGGGGACCTTGGCCTAGCCCAGGGACCCAATTTTGAGCAAAAAATAATTTTTCATATTTTCGGTATTTTTGCATTTTATTTTCGAAAATTCATAAAAAAATCAAGAAAAAATGAGAAAATTACAAAATCAACTTTGGAAGCCCTAGCTTAGCCTAAGGAACCAATTTTGAATAAAAAATAATTTTCCTTTTTTTTGCATTTTTTAATATTTTTCCAAAAAAAAAATCAATAAAAAATAGCATCCGTGGCCACAAAAATACGAAAAAATATTCCATATTTTTATTTTTATTTTCTCTTCACTTTGGCCAAATAAATTTTGAAAAAATTAATCTAGAAATGCGGTTTGCTTTGTAAATCACATTTCTCAAATTAATGAAAAAATTTTTAGAAATTTCATTTTAATTCTGTAATTTTCATTTCTTACATTTTTAGAGTCGTGTCATCCCCCTATATTTTCCAAAATTAAAATCCAGTCCAAAAAACTCACTGAATCGGTCAATTTCGTGCAAAAGGACCAAAATGCAATTTTCAGATTTTCAATTTAGTCCCTGAAAGTGCCTAAAACGCAATTAAAATTGTTCCAGGGCCTAAATTAAAAATCAAAGCCCGTCACCCCCTAGTTTTTGGCCTCCTGAATCGATCGGTCACATCAATTTTTGCAAAAAAGGTCATTAAGGGTTTGAATTTTGCAAATGGGTCCTCGGGTCGAAATTTAGAAATTGGGGTTTTTATGCAATTCCCTGAAAATTTTAAAGAAAGAGACCATTTTCTAATAGGAAATTTAGTCCTGAGCTCAATTTTGCCGTCAAATTAGTGAAATTGTGAAAGAATCAAGGCCAATTAGGGGATTTTGGTCCAATCGGGTCAATCGGGTCGGATTAACCCGACCCGGTTGACCCAGATTGACTCACCCAACCCAAGAGTCTCCTGAGCTGATTCTCGCCGGCGATCATCTGTTTTTCCGGCGCAACTAATCCCGCCAAGGCCTAACAGATTAGGGGGTTTTTGGGGCGAGTATAAAGGTTTGATTCTGGGTGATTTTCTGGGAGAGGCACAGAGACTAGAGAGAGAGAGAAAGAGAGAGAGAGACGTGAGAGAGAGAGAGTACGATCGCCATTGTCGCGCTTCGGGAGCTTGACTGTGAGTGAAGATTTCTCGGGGTCCAGACCAGTTCAAGCCAAGCAATCACATCCAGAAGCTTTCCTGGTCATCAAGGAGTCGAACGCAACTTGCCTGAAGCTTCGATTCATCATATACTGGTAAGCCGATTTTCTGAGCTCAAATCGGTACGCCAATGGCAGATTACTCATTTAAGCATCATTCTTCATGATCTTTGAGGCCTTTCATCCCTAGAACATTACTGAACACTTCTGCGCCTTTATTTTGCATCGAAACCTCACCTAAACCACGAATCGAGTCTTCAACCCTAACTCAATACCGTGCTTCTTCGCCAGCCCAATCTGGCAACATAGGACTCAATCAGAACACCAGGTAAGTGCCTTGAACTCCTGCTGAAGCTCCCTGTTGATTGAATCGCGTTGTTATGCTCGGTGATGTTAGATTAGATCCGCCATTGTTGTTTCTTTTCAAGCTTCGATTGCCTAGGTCTAACCGTTAGATCTTGCTAGATATGAGGTATGTTGATCGGAACTAGATTAGAAATTGATTAGTGTTAAGATCGAACTGATCGGGGGAAGGTTCACCGTTAGATCTCGCCGGAAGGATGACGGCCGTCTGTCTAGGTTATAGTCTGGGGAAGAAGACGATGTCCACGTCATCAGTTTGACCCAGTCAAAGGCCGACGTGGCGCTGACGTGGCGAGCCACGTCAGACGCCACGTCATCAGTTGACTCGGTCAAAAAGCTGACGTGGAATATTCGTTGGTTTGGACGTTATAACCGTCTGAGCCAAATAACAGAGTGGATCCGACGGTTGGCAGTGGACCACGTGTCATGATCACGTATTTCTAAGGAATAAAAAAATATGATTCAATTCAGTAAATAAAAATAACAGACGGCCGAGATCTAATCTTTAGATTTAATCAGGGCCGTGGAGCTAGTATGAAAGGTGAGCGGCTGAGATAGCGCCACGTGGAGAGCTTTCGGTCGTCAGATCAAGGTAGGCGGGAAAATAACGAAAATAGGATAAAAAATAAAAAAATTCGAAAAAATTCAAAATAATATACCGAAACTACGTCGTTTTAGGGGATTTGGGCCTCCGGGCCAGGCCGGGTCTTGGGCTGGGTCCCTTGATCCGGTCCGTATAACTAAAAAAAATAAAATATAATGATATTAATAAAAACAATATTAAAAATAATAATAATAAATAATAAAAAATAATAAAAACTTGAAAAATAATAAAAAGAAATAAAAAAAAAGAAAGTCCAGAAAATAAAAAAAATTAGAAAACTAATAAAAAAAATCCAAACGGTGTCATTTCGGGTTTAGGGTTTTAGCTTTGGATCGGGTCACCGGGCCGGGTCGACCCGACCCGGTCCGGAGAATTAAAATAAATAAATAATAATAATAAAATTTTAAAATAATAAATAAATTAATAAAAAATAAAGATCCCGAAAAAGTAAAAATTCATAAAAATTTTTAAAAAGGGTCATAAAAATCATAAAAAATAGAAATAAATAAATAATAATGAAACAGTAATAGAAAAGAAAAAAATAATAATAAATGAATAATAAATAAAACAATAATAATAATAATAATAAATAAATAAAAAATAAAATGAAATAGTAGATAAAAAACCCCGAAAAGAAATAATAATAAAAAATAGATAAAAAAATAAAAATAATATTAAATAAAAATCCAAAAATAATAAAATAAAATAAAATAAAAATGATAATGACAATAAAAAATTGATAATAATAAAAATGAATAATAAATAAATAAAATAAATGAATAAAATCATAAAAATCATAAAAATTTTAGAAAAATTTGGAAAATTTATTAGAAAATATAAAAGAATGTTTAAAAAATAAAAAAAAATCATCAAAAAAAATCATCAAAAAAAATCTAGAAAATCAAAAACAAAAATCCCAGAAAACATAGAAAATGTTCTAAAAAATAGGAAAATTCTTAGAAAGACTTAGAAAATTCTAAAAAATTTCAGGAAAATCTTAAAAAAATTCAGAAAAATCTCCAAAAATTGTGGAAATTAGGGAAAAATCACATTCAACTGGTTTGACCTATTTTCACATTCTTGATTCCCCGAACCTTCCAAAATGACCATTTTGCCCCTCTGGTCAATCTGACCCAAACCATTCCAAATCACCCATGAACCCAATTGACATGTTCTCTAGGCCTTCATAAGACTCCCTTAGGCTAGTTTTGACTGCTCTTGATGTGATTTCTCTATGAATTGATCCCTTGATTGCACATTTATTCCTATGATTGTGATTGATAGGATAGATACTCCCGTTTGCATGAACTCTTTAGACTTTCAGAGCCTACCTTATCCAATCTCGCCTGCATGAACTCCTTAGATTAGGAAAATCACTCAACATAGGTACCGAAAGGGCGTCGATAGTAATATCGGCGTAACTAAGTCCCCGAACCCGAATCTCTGGTTTTCGCAGAATCGAGCGATCCCTCCCAATCGCTCGATAGGGTTTCCGACCATACCCTCCAATAAATGGTTGGTGGCGACTCCAATGGCATGCACACTGAGCACATGTCACCCGACCACACTAAGCTCGACCTCGATTTAAAATCCTTCCTGACGCGATTTGGTATGGGCCTGGGAGGGCCCGCACGAAGCCCATATTATCCCTAAAAATGGGCCGAGCAATCCATTAGCTCCCTCGGGATTCGAAAATCTCGGGAGGGTCGCGACAGACTGGCGACTCCGCTGGGGACTGGTTCTAACCCATTAGAGGACTTGAGCCGATTGAAAAGTTGAGTGTTTTCTGACATCTTTTCTTGCAGACGCTCTTGAAGGTGAGGTACGTACGCTGACCAAACGTGTTAAATATTTTTGCAGATGGGAGAAATAAGGGGTGGAGTGATTGTTGACATTGTTTTCTGCAGGTTGGAGTTTGGCGATGTATGATTACGAGCATGTTTATAGAAGCGGTGTTTTGATATAAACTGCTGTGCATGTTTGCATATTCTGAGGATCACGACACTTCGCACACATCCGCGGTCAAACCCCGACTGCAACCACCCCTTAGGATTACCTCAGATAGGGAAAGGATGCGAGAGGATCTTGTGTTTGATGGCACTTGAGACTCTCGTATTTATTCCCGCTCACTATCCTGATTTGCGATCTCCAACCCTCTTGGGCGGGTGCTCTTGGGGGGAATCTGCTTCATCCGGATCGTGGGAGCCTTGGCCATAGGTTCCATACCCGCGCGTTTGATTTTAGAGTTCAACCCTCACTTGTCTCATGCGCATGTCCGTGAAAGGTTGGTATACCTAAAACCAAACATAAAATCTTTCGTCGAATACGGTTGGTAAGTTCGTTCCTTTCTCATATCTACTCCTTTTATCATGTTCATATATTCAGTTGCTTACGACATACACATGCTCATGTTTCTTTCCATCAAGCATATCATCACATCCTCATACAAGTGATTAAACTTAATGCCGACCCTAGGAAGAATGTTGATATCGCGTATAGCTGCCTCTGATTTGGAGCCTTTTCGCCACAAGAAGAAGGTGGTGTGGCCTACCCACAACACTAAGTTCCACCTCACCCGATTCTTACATGGACGGGAGCTCACTGGAAGGAATTTGGGACCACCTGAAGATTGCCACACCACCTTCCACATAGACAATATCCAACTAAAAAGGGATACAGAGAAATTCTTAGAATCCTACCGCGAGACTCAAAGGCAGATCCGCAACAGTCGGGCTAGGGAGAGGCGTCGCCGTCTGAAGGAGGAACGCCTCGCCAAGGAGAACAGACCGATGACGGCACTTTGGGAGAAGAAGGGGCATCGTCCAGCCATCAGGACTCGCCCGAAGCGCATGACCTTGAAGAAGAAGCCCAAAAAGGAGCAATGCACTAAAGCACCGCCTACTAACAAAGAGTATGGGGAGATAGGACCAGAGACCATGAAGACTCCAGAGACTGAACCTTGAAGATCAGGCCTAGAGGGTTTTTTTTCTTTTATAGGAATA
>JAGVVM010021838.1:0-22868 GCA_019149425.1 Psidium friedrichsthalianum
TTGCCCCCTAGTTTCGTTATCTGCAAGACGAAAAATAGAGTGTCATTTTCAAACCCAATCAGACTTAGAGAAGAGCACTTACCTCCTGATCTGTCTGTCAGGAGCTCTGGCATCGTTGGGTGGCACCATGATTGTGGCAATTGTTGGATCAAAGCCACATGACATTCTTGCATGAGTGATCCCTTGTGTTGGTCGGCCAAGACTTTGCCCTAGTTGGCTCCATTGCAGCTCAACTATTTTACGGGGATAATCCACTTTAAGTGGTTTGCGAATGGGGTACAGTTGGCGCACCATGCTGAAGGATCATTGTTGTTCTAAGATAACCTTAGTCGCGGCTGGTGCTGTTCTTGATTATGATTGAAGCATCAAGATGACCGATACATCAATTCCATGGGGCAATCCCTTCCTTGCCCATTCTTGTAATCCTTTACCAATGAGGATGACTGTGCATGGGAGTTTCTTGAACTCCAATCTAGTCGGACTAATGTGAATCAAAATCAAAGTGTTGGCCAGCGGCTCTGTCATCTTGCTCAGGATATGATCAATGACAAAGCATGGATCAGTTTCAACTAGCCGATGGACCGGCACAGGGGTTAATACAGGATCGACCGGGGTCTTTTGAGTGAACTGTAAGTTCAAGGGCTCACAAATCACGCAGGGATCATGCGGGGCCATCTAAGGATCGGTCGGGTCAAATGCATAGTTCTCCTCCTTGTCGAAGGGATTGTGCGAAATGAAACTTTATTGATTTGGGTCTGCGCCCACTTCCTTTGAGGGTTCTCTAGTAATTGTGCCAATGGTCGAGTTGTCAATTAAATCTGGCATGTTATTATCATCAATAAGCACAATTTTGCTCTTGCCTGGGGTACCCATGAACCCATGATTTCCTACAAAAGTAGAGGAAGTAATGAGTACGTGACCCAAGAGAGGTCGGTCCATGACTCGCTTAATTGGCCCAACTTTGTTGTTCCATTTTTATGGAGAAACCAGACAAACTTTCCTTAGGAAGACAGGGGTCAATTTCTCAGAAAGAATTTTCTTGCAAATTTTATAACTTGAAGAAAAAAATGTGATAAAGTCTGTTGACATTTAGCAAATTTCCCGAATGAGTTTTCTTCTTTTATCACAATGAATTTTCAAGGGTAAATTTGTCAAGAAAATCTTGTATCCATTGAAGCATTAAGGAAAGATGTGACAAAATTTTCATTGGTGAACAAAATTTTCCGAAGGGACTTTTCCACATTCGTCTTTTCGAAAATGGCACACCAATTTGATTTTTTTTAAATGACCATGATGTTAAGTTCAAAATTTGATTGACACCTAACATGGACCGACCAAAAATAAATACAAGATAAAGTCAGAGAACTTACTTTACCTTGAGAAAAAAAAAAAAATCACATAGACATACACATGAATCGTGGATTCAATTTTAGTTCCTTTAGCAAAGTGAAATGACGGACGGAACGACATGTCGCAACCTCGCGCACGTTCATCATGACTAGTCGCTGCCTCGCACACATAGTCATGACTAGTCGGGTCCAATCACTTCGGCTTGGTTCGGTTGACAAGGATAATGCCCATGCATCGTAGCCTCACGTGCATGAGAACGACCCTTGAGCCATTTTTTTGAGAAGTTCGGGATCCAAGTGGGATAACCTTTAGCGAAGCCTTACCACCAAGGTTAAAGAACCACTTAAATACCATCCTAAAACTATTGGTGTGGCCCGGGTTCGGTCACGAGTCGAATGTGGTGTAGTGCAAATACTATAAACACATGCACAACATTTAAATGCAAACACCGCTTCAATAGTTCAAAAATTAAATCACAATTTCCATACACCAAGCCTGCAAAACAAAGGGTTAGCCACAAACTCCTCCCCTTGTAACTCCCGTTCTGTAAAACCATTTAACACCTAAAGTTAGAGACTTACCTGGAGTCCATGCTGCCAAACAAAAACATTTTTCATGAAAATTTTTTTTAGGCCTAAGTCCACTAGGTTCTTAAGTTTTTCGAAAATTAAGAACAATTCCCCAGTGGAGTCGCCAAGCTGTCGCGACCTAAAAATCATGGTGTTTCCAATTCTTAGGTTAATGGATTACCAAGTTAATTAAATGAAATAACTAACCTAGTTCGAGCTCTCCCAAGCTCTACCAATTCGCAACTTAGGTTCAATATTTAGATGCAGAAGATTTTCAATAGGAGTCGCCACTAATCATTTAAGGTAGGTTGATTAGAAACCTAAATAAAATAGCGGGAGAACTATTTATTCCTACGAACCAGAGATTATGAGCCCGGGGACTTGATTACGCTAGATTACTCTAACGCCCTTTCGGTACCTTTTATTTCATGAAAAGAATTTGATCAGGCAAGTTTGATTAAATTTTAACCTAAGTCATTAACAAAGGTTATCAGATGGGAGCACGAACAATTGAATTAAACACTCAGCACTCAAGACAATTAGCAAGGAGCATGCGCCAAACAATCTTCTTTCTTTTTTATTTTCGCTTTTTAATGAAAAAATGAACTAAATGCAATGCATGAAATTATTCTAAATGCAATGACATAAATAAATGCAATCTATCCCAAGAATGCATATGAATTTAATTAAACCACGTGACTAAATTTATATGACATGCAATTAAAATTAAATCAATCCTAACATGCAATCTGCAAGATGAATTAATTAACCTAAACATGTAACTCTAAATGGCATGGAAAATGACATGGAAAATGCATGATGACATGGCGAAGACGATTTTTATTTTTATTTTTTCGGATTTAATTATAGCCTTAAAATAAACTATGCCTAAACATGCATATTCTAACCTAGAATGAAATCTAATTTAATTTATTCCAAAAAATCAATTGAACATGCAATCCTATCTATATGATTTTATCCTAGAATGCAATTTAATTTAAACACGTCGATTCTAATATATATGCAACAATTATCTGTATGCAATATTTTTAGAGATTTTCAACATGCATTCAGATATTGCAAAAATATAGCAATCCGATCAGTTCAATTCGAATTCAAATATGGAAAGTCAACCAATCAGATATGCAAAGATAACGATCCAATTAGATAAGCTCAAATATAGAAAGTAAATCAACTTGAATATTTCGCAATTTCTTTCGAATTAAGTTTCGATCTAAAGCCCGATAGATCGACCCTAAAAATTCGAAATACCCACTATGGAAATAATTCTATCTAAAGCCTGATAGATAGACTTATTTCCATGTATGCGGTTGCGGATTAGGAAATTTCCTAATCAATCACATTTTTGAAATATTTTGGATATTTTGAGTATCTTCAAGAAATTTCCAGATTATCACGAGATTACACAAAATTCCCCAAAATTCATAAATATTCCAAAGAATTATGTATGATATCTTCTCAAGATATGATTCGAATATTTCAGCTAAAATCAATCCTCAATATCTTAGAGATATGCTTGAGATTCGGTTGTTCAACAATTAAATCACAAGATATACTCAAGTTCGGATAGAGAACAATATCCAAGACAAGATATGCAGAAATTTTCCAAAAAAAATAACTCTAGATTCAAAGATATGCATAATATCCACACAAAAATTCAGATTTCAAGTCTGGTAATTATCACATGAGATATCTTATTCGAAAAAAAATGGCTTGTCCTCATCTATCAAAAGATTCAAAACATTCAAATTAATGAAACGATTTTCAGAATATTTTTTTAGGACAAGAAAATTACCTAATTCCGAGCTTGAATCAAAAACTTGATGAACAAGTGAGCTAGTGAGCCAATCGACGATAACTTGTGCACGCCTTTGGATTGACTTGGTGGGGGGCACGTGCACATGAGACTCCTCGACAGAACAGAGGTACCATCGAGCCTTAGACCGAGCGACGTTGGAGGAACCCAGTTCGCAAATGCCTAAACTCAGGGACAAGTTGATTTATCTTGGCTGAACAAGGATGACTGGTTGTATTGTTCTCAATCACAGCAGTACTTTAGGCCACCGAACAGCAAAGAGATAATGGCATAAAAGGACAAAGAAAACCGATCCACTGAAGTAGAACCTCTCTTGATTTCTGCCCTTTCGCACGAACAGAATTTTCTTTTTTCCCCTCACGAACGGTCGTGCATGACAATTGTGTGGCCTCTATTCCTCCTCTCTCTCTTACGATTTCTCTCAAGAAAGCCAATTGGTCCCCCCCCTCTTTGTGAATGTCCATAACATATGTATATATAGGCGTGAGATTAGGTTTTCTTGCTCATCTATCCTTCCTATTTTAATTCAAAAGATATATTCCGATATCTCCAATAATCTCCGATATTATCAAATCAATTTGCTCATTTGTCCTTTAAGATTTGAAATATGATAATATCCAGATTAATTGCCCCCCCAAACCAATATTTCGGAAAGAAATTAATCTTTTCTGTCGCCGGTGGTCGGATAAAATGCAATGCAGAAAATTAGATATGCTATGCATGAAGAATTATTTTTTTGCGAGAACTAATTCTCATTTTTATGCAAAATAATAAAAAAACAAAATCAAAATTTAGGTGTCAACAGTAGTCCATTCTCATCGCAATGAATAAAAAGTAGGCAGTGGGATAGTTCAATTGCAGAATTTTCTCTGGATTAGTTAGTCCAAATTGTTGCCGAGGGCCAGATTACAATATTTCATCCTCGTGGACAAGGAATTAAACGTAGGCCTTGGGATAGATCAAAGTGAGGAATTTTCTCTAGACTAGTTAACCCGAATTATTGTATTAGTGCTAGATGGCCTGTGTGAATATTTGTGTCCCTCATGAGTCGATGATCAATGCCCTGCTTAATCAGGCACTTCTCATATGTAGGACTTATGTCTTCCTTTCTTTTTTATTACTTGTTTCTTTACTTGCAATTGGTCTCTTGTGTCCTAGTATAGTAGGACTTGTATGAAAATGTTCAATTTTGTATTCCGGACAATTTTATATCTAGCCAACTCAAGCATATATATCAAAAGTTTGTGCTTGCTTGATTGGAGGGTGGATTATCCTCTCTGGTTGATTGTGTTAATCTGGTGGTTGATGAATCTGAGAGTGCTCTACCCACTCTCAAGAAAAAAGTTGAATATCTTTGTCCGTGCTTTATAATATCTTCAAGTATTATTGATGAGAACTTTCTTGTGCCGAAAAGGTTAACGTGAGCGTTGTTTTAGCTTTTGTTGGTTGTTATGGGGTTGTGGCATCCTTTGGTGAGAGCTTTCTCTGTTTTTTTAGTTAAGTTTTCAGTTTTGGCGCAACCGATCACCATCTTCTTAAAAGTAGTCTCTCTAACTCTTCTGTATAAGGCAAGCGTAAAAAAAAAGGAAAAAAAGCATTTCTTTTGTAAGCTCCTTTCTTGTATTAATGATTTTTGCCAGTATGGATCTTATTTGCTAGCCTCCGTTCTCAAAAATGAAGGTATATGATTGCACTTGCGCACACAGAATAGCAAGACATGCATAGGCATGTTTTAGACAAATTTATATCTGGCATAAATAATTTTGTTGACATTGGTTTTAATATCTGGTGCCGTGGGACCAGATTTTCTTATTTTAGTATCAAATGTCAAGCGTTATCTTTGTTTCTGCCTTTGCCAGAGTGGCACTGCAAATGGGAAGATTTAACAACAGCCATTCTTCAACATGATTGTTTGAATATATCTTTTCTCGTGAGCACTAATAAATGTGATTAGCATTTTAAGTCTTTCATAATTTTGTTACATTGATGAACTTCGTTTATGCAGCTTGAGAAGGCTTTGCATGAAATACATAATGAGAGGGACCGAATAAAGCTTGATTCTGAGAAGAAGTTGGCTCAAGCGAGTGCTTTGACTACTGGAATTGAGGATAGGTCATTGGAGGTGAAAGAGAAGCTGCATGACGTAGATGCCAAGGTTGCAGAGGTCAGCAGAAAAAGTTCTCAATTGGACATGAAGATGGAAGAGATGGAGGCGCGCGAAAGTGTGCTTCAAAGGGAGCGTTTGTCTTTGAAAACTGAGTATGCTCTTTTCAACCTGTGCATCTTTATGCATCATGCATGATAGTGTTGTTTACATTGCTATATAGTTATGAGAAATATTAACAAGTGATGTTGCAAATCTGCCCTTTTTGGCAGGCAAGAAGCACACAAGGCCACATTTTATAAACAGAGAGAAGATTTACGAGAGTGGGAAAAAAGGTTGCAGGAAAGGGAAAAGAAACTGTGTGAGGATAGGAGGATTATCAACGAGGAGGAGGAAAAGGCCAATGAAATTGACCAACTTCTTAGGCAGAAGGAGAGGGATCTTGAAGAAGCTTACAGAAACATGGAGTCATCCAAATCAAAGTTGTCTGAGAAAGAGAAACACATAAATCAAAGTTTAGCAGACTTGGCTGCAAAAGAAAAGGTAAGTTCACTCTTTAGTGCTGCTGGTTCTCCTGTCAGTTTTTGCAATCAACCTAGACCATTTTTTTCCATAGTCGCTTAGTTCACTTATCAATATTGTTGCAGGAAGTACAGTCAGAAGAAAGCGTTATAAGATCAGCAGAGGAAAGGCTACGTGCATTGGAGAACAAGCTGAATCTGAGAGAAAGTGTGAGGATGCGTAATCTTTCTCTAGAAATGACTGATGTATTACGTAATGTCGAAACTTTTTGAAGATGGACTTGGATTTGATGGTTTTTCTTGATGGTTCTTCTATTGTTGATCATTATTTTCGATTCACCATGCTTCATTCATTTTCTTGTTGGTGTTGGATAAGTCCATTTTGGACAGAATAGCTCTACTATTTTGGCGAGGATAATCCAACTAATTTGAAAAACCGCTGGGCCTCTCATGCTTCTTGTCCCTGTCAATAATACTGATTGTGATTTAACACAAATATGATTGGCTTGAAAGGCATTTTCTTCATGGGAAAGGGGAGGTAATGATAGGTTGGCAACTCATATTCTTGTGCACTGATGAGTGATGATGCTTGGTTTCCTTTTATGTATTCATTTGATATAGTGGCCAATTTTTAAATGAGTATATACATTTTGTTAATACTTAAGAAAAACTAATCTCTCGTGCTAAATCACTCAATAGTTATATGACTAGTCAATCCCATTTTGGTTGGTGCCGTGAATGTTGGTTAAATCACTCAATAGTTAAACCTACGTGCACAGGATAAACCAGAACTGGTACTGGTAAGTAGAAACATCTCTAATTGAATCGCTTATTTTGTGGATCATGTTGATTATCATTTATATGCATAGGGGCTTCCTTCCATGATTGTGTGTCGATCGTTCTGTCCTTTGTGGTAATTTGTGAGCTTTCCTGTGGGTGCCCTATGTTTTGTTTTCTTTTCACCTTTGTGTGGATTGATCTTATTTAGGCAGGTTTTATCACGATAGTTTCCACCTTAGATGATTGGATTGGACTGAAGGATGCGATGGGGATGACATGGCATGTCATATAGCTCATGTATAGCAGTGTAGAATTAATTCCTGCTTGCTGTGTAGGTTGAGATCCAGAAACTTGTCGATGAGCAAAAGGCACCTTGGATGGCAAAATGCTCAGCTTTGAGACTGAATTGGAAGAGAGGAGGAAATCTCTTGAAGAGGAATTCAAATCAAGATAGAAGAAATTGAGCGGAAGGAAGTTCAAATAAACCACGAAGAACAGAAGTTGGGGAACGAGAGTCTGCTTTGGATGCAAGACACAGAGATTTAAGAGAAAGATAAGGAACTTGAGTCAATGTTGACAAATCTTGAAAGAGAAGGACAAGTCCATGAAAGCGAGGAGAAGAAATTGGAGATGGAGAAGAAACTTTTATCTGCTGAGAAGAGGCCTTAGAGAATATCAAAGATGAAATTGAGAAGATTAAAGCAGATATTGCTGAAAGAAGCTGGAGATAAAAGAGGAGAGTGAAAACCTTAGATTGATTGATGAGGAAAGGTCCGAACATCTCCGCTTGCAAGCAGAATTGAAAATGGAGATAGAAAAATACCGATCTCAACAGGAGTCGCTTCTAAGAGAAAGAAAAGAGCTGAAAGATGAAAGAGAGAAATTTGAGAAAGAGTGGGAAGCCTTGGATGAGAAACGAGCTGCAGTTATTGAAGAGCAAAGAAGGTTTCTGGAACAGAAAGAGAAGTCAGGAAAATGGCAGTCCTCTGAACAAGAAAGGTTGAAAAGGAGAAACATGAAATGGAGGAGTATATGCGGAGGGAGTTGGAAGCGATAAAAGTGGCGAAAGAATCATTTGCCGCCAAGATGAAACATGAGGAATCTGATTTATCTGAAAAAGTGCAGAATGAGCGCAATCAAATGCTCCGGGAATTTGAGTTGATGAAAATGGATCTTGAAACCAGTCTCAAAAGCGGCCAGGAAGAGACAGAGAATAAGGTGGTTCTTTTGGAGAAACAATTTGAACTGGAGAAGGAGAAGGAGCTTAAAAGCATAAGTGAGATGAAAGAATTGCTCTGAGAGAAATGAATGAAATAACGTCTGAGAAGGACACGATAGAGACAGACAAACAGGCATTTTCTGTTCAACAAGAAACAGCTGGATGAAGATCAGATTAAAGTGCATGAAGACATTGAGCAGCTATTTCTTCTCAGCGACAAGCTGAAGGGTCAAAGGGAAGAGTTAATTAAGGAAAGAAGCCGCTTCCTTGCTTTTGTTGAGAAGTTCAAGAGCTGCGAGAAATGCGGAGATGACGCTAGAGAATTTATACTCTCTGATCTACAGTCACCTCAAATGGGGGATAAAGAGATTCTCCCGCTGCCTAGGCTGGTGGATGAGTTGTCAAAGAAGCCTTGTAGTAGGATGAGCCCTTTCGGTAGATCTCTTGTGGAAAAGTCTACTGATGAACTTGGTTTGGTTCATTCAGATTCTGGAAGCCGCATGTCTTGGCTGCGTAAGTGCACATCCAAAATCTTCAACCTGTCTCCAAGTGAAAAAATTGAGTTTGATTCTGCTTCCCCGCAGTCCCATAAAAAGTTTAGCCTGGAAGAGAACCATGGAAGGTTGGGTACAGCTAGAAACGAGGAAACAAACAAAGGGCAAGATGAAACAGAACCATCATCCGTAAAAGTTGAGGCGGCAACTTCCAACCAGGAATTTAAATCCGTTGACATAATTAAAGAAGTTGATGATGGGCATGCACCATCTGTTGATGACAGTAGCGATTTGCATGATCAGATGCCTGATCTGCCAGAAGGTTCTCAGCATTCTGAGATGAAAAAGAGTCGACGAAAAGGTGGGAAGAAAAACAATGGAATTCACAGAACAAGATCAGTGAAGGCAGTGGTTGAAGATGCCAAGGCTTTTCTAGGCAATGGGTCAAAGGATAAGTCGCTTAATGAAATGACCAAGACAGACCAGGCTGATTTGGTTCATAAGGGGAAAGCAGTAATTAATGTTCCGAGGAAGCGGCAACATGCAGAAAGTTCTCAAATAACAGAAAGTGAGCAGGATGGGGGTGATAGTGAAGGACCTTCCAATAGTGTTACAGCTGGTGGCCGCAAGAAGAGACGACAAACTGTCCACGCGCCGGTGGTGCAGACTCTTGGGCAAAAGCGATACAATCTCAGACGACAGAAAACGTAAGTGCATGACGCTATCTTGGCCTTGCCATAAGGCAAGTTTGGTTTAATTTGTTTCTGACTCATTATGCTGGCATCCATCAGTGCAGGCAATGTGGCAGCGGAGGAAGCCTCAGTTGACTTAAATCGAGATGGAAAAGTAGAACCTGCCAGTGGCAGAGGGGAAGAAGCTACTAATGGAGAAGATAATAACGTGCCATCACACAACAGTGATAAACATCATAATCAAATGCACTCGACGCAGGCCACAAGTTTGGGGACCGTGGAGTTTTCGCAGCAGAAGGTTGCCAGGGTAAAGTTTCTGTCATCCCTAGCTCTAACCATTCCAGAGAAGAGTTCTTGGAGGAACAATTTAGGCATAGATAATATATTTCTTGATTTTGCCTTTTGTTCTCATGCAATTCATGACGGTAAATTTTGTTCTTGATTTTGCTTGCTTGTTTTCATGCAGTTCACGGCAGTAAATGTTGTTGATGACAATGTAAATTCAGCCAGACCAAATGAAAATGAAGAAACAGTTGATAGGGAGGAATTGTCTGGTGAAGACGAGAATGGTAGTGCTCTTAATGAGGCTGAAGGTGATTACGACGATGAGTTGGAGCATCCTGGTGCAGCGTCTATAGGAAAGAAGATCTGGACCTTTTTCACGACATAACTGCCAAATTTTCAGGAGCTTTGCCTCAAGTGCTCCGTCTATTGACATGCAGCTTGAGCAGCAGGAAATGGCTGGTCAAAAATGTAAAATCGTAGATTAAATTCTTTACCACAATGGAGACTGTGCATCTTTTGTTTTTTGTTCAACCCTGTATCTGTCATGAGTGTAGGAGGCATTATAGGTGCTTTGGAGTAGTTTTTGTCTGTTCCTTTTCTCCCAGGTTCTTAGGTGCATAATTGTTGCCGGCTGGCCACCTAGATGATATTACGAAGTGATCGGTGGGAAATAACTCAAATTTGTGTAGTGACGAAGTTGTGGCATGATTTGAAGATTTGTTTGCAGCTCTGTTATGCGAAAATAGTTGCTTTGAAGCCTTTTAGATATTCATTTTGCTGGTCGCAAAGATCGGATGAAAGAAAGTGGTAGTCTCCAAAAAAGCTTGGCTGTTTCAGGTAATTTCGTTCTTGTGCCCTTCACTAGGCAAGGGTCGAGAAGATGATGCATGAAATTCCCTTATACAGAAAATGAGTTTTTGCAGAGGCAATGCTCTAATGATAGAAATTCCTTATCTCATGATAGAATTGGCCTGAAATTCCTGATCTCATGATAGAATTGGCCTGAAATTCCTTTTCGAACTCGCAATATCTCTTTGCGTATTCATTTTCTCATCCTTTACCACTTGCCGTTGTACGTACTTGAGTTTCTTTGCCTATCCTTTTTCTCCTCTTCCCTACTCCACTACCTTGATTTCTCCAATTTTTTTTTATTTCTTTTAGGTCGAGCCCTTGATTTCTCCATTTGATAACCATTACTTGGCTCATGATTTTAGGGGCCAATTTGGTCCTGAGATGTCACCTTTGAAAGGAAAGGTGATCATGGTGCACCATTCTGTTCCATCTTTTATCCGGAGGCATTTGCGGGGATGGGAGAGGCGAGCATTCGAAAGGCGTCGTAAAGAGAGGTTTTTGCCAGTGCCGTTCTAATACGAATTGATTAGAAGTAGAGATGAATCTGGAGAGGCGGGGCAAACTGACTTGCTGGGAACTGATATTGTCACTTCGGAGTAAAAACTACACTCTACACCGTCCCACTCAAAGGGTGACCATGTCAATCAATGAAAAAATCGACCTGTCTTTGCCCCTTTACCAAGAGAAAAGAGAGGAGAGAAGAGAACGGGAGGCCAGCCCCGGGACAAGAAGAGGATTGCTTTCCGTCTTCCTTCCGGGATAAGAAGAGCATCATGATTTGATTCCAGAAATTGATTTTGCTTTGGAACCAAACGAGGCAGCCATTAAATGTTGGCTGGGCTGTCTGAGATGAGAAAAAGCAAGACAGAAAGTGACTTGTCAGTCCATAACCGGGGGCCTGGTGGCTCCATAGATATGAAGAAAGATAAGTAGTGTGGGCTATTCCCTGTGCACTACTGCCCCACTCCTCTCTCTCTCTCTCTCCCCCTAAAGATTTTGGTTTTTCTCTGATTTTTCCTGAGCGATACCCAACGGTCCACGGTCCAATTTCCCAAGGTTCTTAATTCCTAGTTGGCCAAAGAAAAGGTTCTGATTGTCTTGAACCTGCCTGGTGCTTCTTTCTGCCAAAATTGACCCTAAAGAAGATTATATGGATACACAAAACACACGGTATATACCCCACCCCAGCAGGCACATGCGTGCCTGCTGTTTGAACACTATGGAATTACCATACTATCAGCAACGGAGTAATAGAACTATTCCACAAGATAGTCCTGTCAGGACTCGCTTTGAGATTGAGATGCACTTCCTATTCCGTCTTGCCAAGGATCTGTGCTCCGATATCCGGCTCTCTTCCCAGAGGACCCAACCCGATCGATTTGGATTTGGTATAGTCTCTGGTAGGAAAGAGATCCACACAACCTGTCAGCATGTTCTCCGTCCGTGCAAATTTCCAATGAGACCGGAATATGAGGATGATAGTATTCCGCAGGATCCCGAACATGCTGCTCCTGAAGTGGGGATTACAAGCACCCTGGCAATGTTAGTGAGTTCGGCTCGGACTGGATTGTTTTGTGGTTTGATGGATATAGCCATATAGGTTCTGTTGGAGCTGTATTCAGTTGGACCATTTCCCATGACTCTCATACGTTTATTCAGGAGCATTTAGATAGAGCCCTTTGCAATCATAGCTGGCGACCGTCTTCCTGGCGGCCACTCTGTTTCACTTTCCTCGTCTGTATTCGAAGAAATTATAAAGAAAAGTCTCACACCTATTGCATTTTTGCTAATTCAATCATAAACCTTTCAATTTAGCTAATTTAGTCATAAACCTCTTGACAATTAGCCAATGTTAGTCCAGTCAGCCAATTTCGGCTGATAATTGCCGATGTTGTAATTTTTATAATATTTAAATAATTATTCTGTTTCTTTTTCTCTATTTTGATGAAAAGAAAGAAAATAAAGTTTTTGTAAAAAAAGAGAAAAAATTCAAGAAAAAAATACTAAAAATTGTGCACGTTAGCATCGGTAGTACTGCATGAGACATTGTCCACGTTAGCGATTCCGGCAAGATGGACTGGCACCATTTTATGATTAAATTGGCCAACCTGAAAGGTTTAGGACTGAATTTCTATATTCTAAACGTGCGCCTATTCTCTTGGATCTTTGGCTTGGGGATGGCCTCAGAAGAGATCGCCCTCTCTGCTTTGAGCCTATGTTAGATGCAGCACCGCGACTTCCCTTAGAGATGTTGAGCATGCTCGAATTCAGAAGAATCATATTTCCAGTTTAGCAATCCGCCGGTGTCTTATTACTGATGTTTCGAGGATCGGAGTAAATTCGCTTTCGGTGATGTGTTTCGGAAACAGAGGGAGCTGAGCTCCATAGGTTTAATGGTTGTTCAGAAAGTTCTCTTCATCTAGCTGTACTGATGAATGGTTTGCATAAGCAAGGCTCCTCTGGTTGTTTCACATGAGTGGTGTGATGCACGCAAGCATGTGATGTTTCAGTTGTTTTGTATTTGCCGTAGTTTTGATATCGCAGACATCGACATGGAAACGATGGTGTCCGAACATGCTACCCTCCATTAGACAAAGATTATGGTCTTTCCATTTCGACAACTCCTCTTCCGTGTTCGGTTAGGTAAAATCAAAACCCTAGGTCTCATCGTGCTTTATCTCCTCATCGTGTGAAACGATCTTAATATATCTATCATTACTCGTTTCAACTACCCAAGCTTTTTCTTTAGGAGCGAGATATCGAATCGAATCAACTAAAGTGTGAACAGGAAAAAAAATCGATATGAAAACAACAGTAACCGAACCCCGTCACACTCCATTAGACAATGATTATGATCCTTCAATCTCGACTACCCTACTCCCGCGTTTGGTCAGGCAAATCAAACCCTAGATGTCGATCCGTGTCCGTGTCGTTTTGGGTTTATCCAACTTTTAAAACTCCGCGTTACAATACACATATGGAAGGAAGGAAGGAAAAGGGGAGACACCAAGCACCTGCTGATACGGAAATACCTATACGCTTTGCATAATTGTACCTTGGCCTTCAACAAAACCAATGTGCTTGGCTTCCCAAAATATAACTACGACCCGAAAATAGCCGCTGTTTAAATGTTCGTCTCCTCGTGAACTTGGCTCCCTTCATATCCTATTTTGTTGGTTAGCTTAGAAAGAAGGCTGCAATCCTGTTGTATCTCCTGTCCTGAGGTTTGTTCTGGCACAAAAAGGTTCATATGGTACCTGTGGTGTGTGTCTCTGTCCACATGTGGTACATGCACAAACACACACATATGTTGTTATTCGAATTTATAGAATCTGTTACAATTTATCAATGTTTTTTCGGATGTTAAAAGTTGGACCACAGCAGATCATCTCGATATCAATTTATTTATCAGACTCCAGTATACCTCCTTCTTTAAGATGCAAGCAAAAATTAACAAAAAATAGTAACAAAGGCGATAATTTTCAATTTGCCAATTGACACGACGCCACATGTTTTCATCAATTTTTAAACTAATGCCACAAATCTTTTTTGTTTTGTTTTGTTTGTTTTTTAAGGTTTTGAAGGTGAACAAGAAGACGACTCGGCAGTTGGCTTGGCGCGCACACAAAATACAGCAACCCCTCGAAATGGAAGGTTGAAATTGCAAAAAGCCAGAAGGAGACAATGCCACGACTTGGCCTACTTCAAGCCAGCCAGTGCGCCCCCCACCCACAGTCCTCACTGTCCTTTTGCCGAGTGCGATCGGATTTCACTGCTCAAGTAAAAGCAGCAGCCCCAAAGGCAAAAGTAAAAAAGAACCAGAATAGCTCTCAGTCAGTCAAAAGCCCAACTTTTGTCTCCGCCTCTCTCTCTCTCTCTCTCCCTCTCCTCTCTCTCTCTCAACCAATTTATTTGACACCCACTGAAAAACTTAACGTAAAGGGTGAATAAAATCAAGCTAAGTGATTTATGTAATGAGATTTAAGTCAGATTTAAGTCAAATGAGCTAAAACTCAACGCTCAGTAACAGTTTACTGCATTACATTGCAAGTTTAGCAGATGATGTTTTCAATGCAAACTACTGTCTTTTCTCTTGTTTGACATGCATCTATCTCTCTCTTTCTCTCTCTATGTGGTCCCCCCTTCATCTCATCTCGAAACCCTAACAAACTGGTCCTGACCCAGCTGGTATAATATAACCAACCAAGACCCACATAGGCACGTACCCTTCCCTCGTACCGAGAAAATCATCAACCAATCCATTCAAAGCTTTGGCCATTTCCCCTCTCTCCTGTTGTGTCTTTTGAGAAATCCTTCTAGACATGATTATTAGCCTATATATACTAGGTGGCTGTGTTAAAAAACAGCGAACAGCGATAATGAGTGTCTGACGAGAGACATTCACAATGCAGAAAAGAGAGGCGGAAGCTGCTCCTACGTACTTCTCCTTCTCTCTCCCCCTCATTTATTTCCCTATCCATCCTCCCTTCTTCCCTTCCTCCATACCTTTTCTCTCTCCTCTCTTTTTCAATACTAACTGTTGACAATTTACACTTTCTGCTTCCAGAGACGCTTTTTGGGTTCTTCTTCTCATTCCTAATGCCGCACCTTTCCTTGCCATTTCTATATAATCATTGAACCCTGAGCTCAAGGTTTTGAACTTGCCCTCCCCCCCCCCCCCCCCCCCCCCCCCCCTCTCTCTCTCTCTCTCTCTCAAGCTTCGAAATACTTCTTTTCACTGCCACTTCCATCCTAGAAGAACATCAGCTAATTCTCTTGAGGACCCATCTCGACATTTTTCTTGTCATCAACTTTTGAGTTCTCATTTCCTGCTTCTCCTGTGTGTGCGTGTGTGTCGACACACGTACACACACGGAAACAATGAGGAACTTTAGTCGGCTCATCATTCTGGGGGTTTGCTTGGTCGCTGCTTGGCGTGGAGAAGCAGAAGACACAGACGAAGCTCCAATGGAGGCAACAGAGAGGCAGGCTCTGTACTCTGCAATACAAGGGTTGGTGGGCAACTGGTGGAACGGGTCGGATCTTTACCCAGACCCTTGTGGATGGACTCCCATACAGGTATCTACAGTACTATCACATTATTGTTGTGGGACGCAAATCTTCACTGTGACATTGGCAAATCTGTACTGTACTGTGCTATTGGAGTAGAGCAAGATACGGAGGAAGAAGCTTTGGACCACCAAAGAAACCTTTAACTGACTTTTCCCCCAACGGGTGAAAAAAGAAGAAACTTGCAATTGCAATTACCGATCTTGAATACATGTTTTAAATTGTGGCGCTGTTTAGTTCAGATTGAGTTGATGTTGTTGCCCTCATTTACTGTCTTTAGCTTTCATCGCTTTACACAGGTCTCACAAGCAACTCTCCATCAATATGATAATGTTAATGTGCACTACAAGCTCTTAGCCGTTTGTTAGGTGACTACTATGCGTGTCGAGTTTTTTTTTTTTTTTTTTGGGTAAGGCTATGCGTGTCGAGTTCATCGTTGCGAAAGCTTCAATTTTGTCATGAGACATGACTTCTGCTTTGCGCTTTTTTTTTTTCCTGACAGGGAGTGTCCTGTGATCTATTTGATGGGCTTTGGTATGTCACCACCTTGAACGTCGGACCAGTTCATGAGAATGCCCTTGTTTGCTCGGCCAATCCTGTCTTCACGCCACATGTCTTCAAGCTTACTCACCTGAAATCCCTCTCCTTCTTCGGTTGCTTGTCTCGCCTCGCAAAAATCCCGTCCTGGTACCTCCCGAAGGCTGGGAAAATCTGGCAGACAGCTTGGAGTCGTTGGAGTTCCGGTCAAACCCGGCGCTCGTCGGGCAAATACCGTCTTGCTTTGGCCAACTTATCAACCTCCAATCGCTGGTGATCCTAGAGAATGGCTTGAGTGGCAGCGTGCCTCCGAACATTGGTAGCTTACCAAACTTGAAGCGGCTAGTACTCAGGGGGAACCCACTCGTGGGGCCAATTCCGGACGGTTTCGGCGGATTGTCCAAGCTATTATCCTTGATTTGAGCAGTAATTCTCTATCCGGGCCTTTGCCTTCGGCTCTTGGGGTTTGACTTCACTCCTGAAGCTGGACCTGAGCAACAATCTATTTGAAGGGAAGCTGCCAATGGAGCTGGGCAAGCTCAAGAATTTGACCCTTTTGGACCTGAGGAACAACAAGCTTTCTGGTGGGTTGACTCGGTCACTCGAAGCAATGTGCTCGCTGCAAGAGCTGATCTTGGCCAACAACCCAATAGGAGGAGACCTGAGAATCCTTGGGTGGGAAAATTTGCAGGGTCTGGTGACTTTGGACCTTTCACAGATGGGTTTAACAGGGGACATTCCTGAGTCGATCTCTAAGCTGAAAAAACTCAGGTTTCTGGGTCTCAGCAACAACCACCTCGGTGGTCACATCTCACCAGAAATGGCAACATTGCCCAGCATCAATGCTCTGTACCTAAACGGCAACAATTTCACCGGGGAGCTCAACTTCTCTAGATGGTTTTATGGAAAGATGGGAAGGCGCTTCGGGGCCTGGGACAACCCTGGCTTGTGTTACCGGACTGAGCGGTCGCAATCAACAAGCCAGCGCTATTTGGGGTCAAGCCCTGTCAGGGACAGGGCAATGTGGTTGATGAGCCCAGCTCAGAGGCCAAGTTGGGTGGTGGCCGAATGGGGCAAAATTTCCATTTCATGGCATCTTCGGGATGCTCAAGACATGGTGGTGGTTATCATGGGTTGTGGTGTCCTTTTCTGGTGGAGGTAGCCACGCTGCTGCTTATTGTTCTGAAGAGTTATTAGATGATGAGGTGTTTGAATTATGATCTTCATTTCCGCAGTAGGAGGAATAGTTTTTCAGTATATACTATAGAGTAGGCCTCTATCTACCACTACATGTAGCAATCAAGGGATAGATGAAGAAGCCTTGGAGGCAGAGTTAAAAAAAGTCTTTCTAACACACTGATCATTAATTTATCGTAAGCTCGTATTCGAAATATGATCGTGGCGCTTCCTTCTGTTGGCACGCATTCAAGTTTGCTTTAGAACCCAATGTGCCTGTTCTAAGGGCTAATACCCGTATCTGCATAATCATGAAAACCCCTCAATATCTTGGAGGCGAGATATCATCAGATGGAGAACAAGAGCAACTTTTACGGGGGCAAACATGAGTTTCTGGCGACTTATTGCAGAAATTTTAGCGGTATCGTTGAGCTTGAACACAAAAATGGCTTATAAAGTGATTATATAACTAGATCAGATTTCTTTTTTCCCTTAAATCTATGAAATCTGTTGATGATAGAATGGTAGCTATAGCAGGAAAACATTCATCATTCGCTTTGCTCCTCTGACTCTCTGAGGAATACCCAACCAACCAACTCGACCTGTTCTTCTCTGGTACGTAAATGCCTACGAAAAAAGGAAAATGAGGTTCAATGCTTGGGGGGAATATTTGCCTAGCTAGAGAAAGTGAAAGGGCCTGGAAATTTTCTTGGGTGGTTCTCAGAATTATGGTACCTCCAAAGAGAGAGGCCTAGCAGTTAATGGGCATCTTAAATGCCCTGAAAGTGAAGTGCAGGTAGTGATAGACTTTGCAGTATGAAACAGAGCCCAAGCTACATCCCCCCCCCCCCCTCTCTCTCTCTTCTCTTCTCTCTCTCTCTCTCACCCTCACCGTACCTGGTTCCTACACAGCCTGTGAGGCTTTGCACACACAGGCTTGTGTACTGTTGTGGACCGCTCTTCTTTAAATTTCAAGGATGACGACGAGTGTGTGTCATGTATGGTCTCAGCCATTCCTATGCTGTGTGCCACCATCTTTAAGAACAGTGACCGATACAGAACCTGTGATCTTATTAACTTCTGATCAAGTCTTGATTGCAGCTAGAGTTCCTTAACAATGCTCGTGATGGGCATGCTTTCAGCTATCTTTTTCAAGTTGTTTTTGGAAACGATATGCTTTCGAACGGAATCATTGTACTCGCGCGCTCTCTTTCGATGATACCTTCGAGCTTTTAAAAGCAAGCTATGTGGCCGGTCGGCGCGCAACCAAAATTCGCACTGCATTTTGAAGTTCGTGCGTCGAAAACGGCAGCGGCAATCAGGAACGTTTTGGAGTAACTTCCCAGATGGACAATGTTTTCATTTCTTCAAAGCTCCGATTAGAAATCCAGCCTAGGAAACCAACATCCGCCGTCTTCTTCACGGGCCGTTCGCTACGCGGCCCAACAAAAAAGGAAAACTGTGTGATCGTCCGAAAGCCCAACAGGGCTGAGTTGTCCGAGACATGAAGAAGGAAAACATAAACTGAGGACCCCAGAAATCATGAAAAATGTCTCTGTTCTTCCTTCTCGCCACAGTACTGTCGCTAACCTAAGCTGTGATTTCTTTATGGATATCATGCGGATCTCACGTACTCGAACCATTCAGATCGTTCGATTATAATAAACTCAGAATTGGATACAACGCACGAGATTTAAAAAGATAGAACGATGTTGGAAAGCCCGAATCGCGTCCGAACACGACTTTTTTTTTTTTCTCCCTCCTGGGTCCTGGCCTAAACCCGTCCTCTGCTTTCCGGAGGGCAAATTTGGTTTTTTTTTTTTTTTTCGAGCCCGGGATTGGCTTGAACCTAGCTTAAAGGACATCCCAATGTAAAGAAGTACGAAATAAATCATCAAACGGGGAGGAAAAACAATGCGGTGTTGGCGTTACGGATCGACATGGGACAATGTGAATTCGGCAATGTCGGCTTCACCGACAGAAGATTTTTGGGTGACGCTACTGTTGTTTTTCATTTCTGTTGTTAAAGGATGGAGAATGGTTTGGTATGAGAATCGATGCGCCAAATCTTCCACAAGTTCAACGCTCACCTCCCTCCTTCGTTCTCGCCTGACGTCAAGCACACCCCTTTGTATTTTTTTTATGTTTTTATTATAAGTCCAACCGCCTGTCGTAATTTTCTAGTATTTTTTCTACCACCTTTTCCAATAATAACAAAAATAAAAATCGATGATCATGTTGACAAATCGTTTTGAATTGGCACGATATAGAATAATGATGGTATTGAGACAGAAAATCGGAAGGACGATAGTTCTTGAAAATTTATCTTCCTATGAAATAAAACAAGCGTGTCTATGGTTGTAACTTAACAATTTAAATCCTAATTTTCAGAGAGGATCAAGTTCAAAATGTACAAATTAGTAGGATCACAATATAAAAAAAAAAAGGGGTTCTAAACAAATTGAACACAATAGATTTATGCGATCGAAAACTAGACTCTAGAAACAATATGATGCTTCGGATAAGCCCTTTTTTGTGGCAGGGACACAGCTGCATAATTCTCCCCTCTCAGTCGCCTGAAAGTGTCGCCGACTAGACCTGTCGTTAATTCCAATTGCCTATTTGAGCACTCTCCCGAAAAAGATCGTTTGAGTAGCCACATTCGTCGGCATCGCCGCCCATTGTTTAATAGGGCGGACTCATAGGAAATTCCTTTGTAAATTACGATCCGATACTTGAAATTGAAGCGCTCTATTGAAAGTATATGAAATAGAGATTTAGAATTCCAGGACGTTTCCGAATGCGAGAGATGCGTTACACCACTTACAAAGGGACGAGGGCCCCTTGAGCTTGCAAGGACGGTCAAATTTAGAGATCGAAGAAAGGGGAGTCTACTGAGACCTTCTGTTTATTAAAACCATAGAGTCAAAGGATTATCGCCAATTGATTTAGGGGCGTTCCAATAAAAAAAAAGAAATTAGTGTGGAGCCACAGAAGAGAGGTTACGGTTTCTTCGAGAGCTTCTCACGCGAAAGGACTTCAATTTTGGCGAATTGTTATATGAGCTTTGAACTCCAGTCAATTTGATTTCCCTACGAAGTACGGAATGCACGACAAAATAACCCTCACTGAACCTACGGTAGTTTGAGGCCTAAAATAAAAATAGTAAATGCCATAATACAATTAGATCTAAGGGGGAGAGCGATTGATATGTGTTCGATACAGGATTTTCCAATAAACCTTACTTGTCGAACAGGTTTACCATTTTCTGGAACCTAAAGCTTATCCCTGTATATTTGGAACTATGGGACAACCAGTATCATAGGTTTCAGGGATTTATAATGGTTTTTTTCGACCTATACTTTTATTGAATGATTGCAAGGAATCATCACCTTAACCAAGACTATCATTCTTTTTTTGTTACAATTCATGGGCCATCACTCCGTTAATTTAGACATATGAACTAATATAGTGAACATAAAAAATTAAAGTTCGGTCATGAGATATCACTGAAATGTAAGTCATATTATTGGTTTTAGATTACACACTTAATGCCATGAAATACGGTAGGCTTTCCAAAGAGACATATCAAGGAGAAAACAAAAAACTTAGTTTACATGTTAAAGTCACAGGTTTCGGATTCCACCGACTTGAAATCTTGAACTAGCCATATATATTTGAAACTATTGACTCACCCCTACTTAGATCGCATCTTTGTTATACTGACTCTTCAATGTTATGTCGAAAATGAGAAGTGAAAGAAAAATTCATGAACCCGAGGCGCATCCGAGAGCTGGAGATTGAGGGGGACCCATAAATCGATAGAGCCTGCCGGTCACGTATTTGAAACGTTCGCGAATCATTAAGTGAAAGTCCGCAGGATGTCACAGAAAGCGTCGAACATACAGTTCGACCTATCGAGCGAGAGTGTCGATCGTACCGGTGATGCATCACTTCCCGCGAAATGGCCGTAGCTTGTCCTTAGAGTCTTGCCGAATCGCGTCGAATCCTCTGCGCCGACTCCGACTCAATACAAGAAAAGACCGTGCTTGGGATTCCGAATCCATCTCCAGTTCTCTCCATCATTCCCGGGAATTCGAATTACCCCATCTGCTTCGAAAAGAAGTGGAAACAAGACGACCCCGAGAGAAATTCTTTGCGCCCTAGTTTACTTAAATACGGAGTGTGACCGTGCTTTTTGCGAACCTACGGACCAGTCGAACCGCTGACTTGCTTTTCATGGGGGTCAACCGGGTCCTTCACCGTCGGACAACCACCAAACATGCGGACGACTAAAGCCAGGCGGTTCGATCCCGGTTCTGCTAGACAACTTGCGCCCACGCCTCGAGTTAAAATGCGCGTTATCCCAATGAAGGCAATTTCCCCAGAGGAAAAAAAAAAAAAATACTCCCTAATCCTTACCACCTCAAAGGGCAGTTATATAATATACATGGGCTTACGAAACTAAATATATCAGGTGATATAGTTAGTATACGCAAAATCGGCTCAAAAATTGAAGCGATCGGATCACATATATTCGAGACTCGATCAGAATCGATGGTACACTTAATCTTTCGATTTTGCGAGCATTAAGTATTCATAGTTCTAGTAGCACGCATCGTGTTCCTTCAAATTCTAAAGAGAATGGTAAAAATTGGGGGGAAAAAAAAAAAAAGAGGGAAGAGGGAAGGTGGGAAAGGCGCGTGGAGGGGGGGTTTTTGGGCCGGCAGCTAATAATTATAATGTACGAAGACACAAATACGTGGCATGCATCTGAATGTGTGCTTTATTACGTACAATAGCTAGCTCAAAAACATTTTTTTTCATTTTTATCCTTCATTGTTTTCTCGAGATAACTATCCGAAAAAGTCACTAACTTATTATACAGCGTCAATTTACTCTTAAACCTTTCAAATTATCAATTTAGTCCGAAATATATTATATTTGATAATTGGCCGAAGGATTACAGTGATAAACCGTTGAAAGGTTTAGGACTAAATGACAAGACATAAAAGTTTTAAGACTAAATTTGCATAATAAAAGATTTAGGACATGAAATAATTTAAAAAAGTTTAGGACCGAATGGGTCGCCACGTAATAATTGACTTTTTGGATAATTTTTCGATTTTTCCCCCCTCTGCCGTTTGACTATTGAAATTTCAGAGGCCACGGTTTTGCGTCCCATTCACGCGTTTTCCCCCCACACGCTTCTTCCATAAGTTCCTCTATTTTTCCCTCGCATCTCGTCGTCTCTTTTATATTTAACAAACTCTCCCCACTCAATGAAAAAACACAGACAAGAACGCCCCATAAAACCCTACAAAATCTGAACCCATCTCTCTCCCTCCCTCACCTCCCACAAATCGCCTCTTCTCATCTGTC